>OX155956.1:26478153-26583893 GCA_944548615.1 Micropterix aruncella
ATATATATATATATATATATATATATATATATATATATATATATATATATATATATATACATATATATATATATATATATATATATATATATATATATATATATATATATATATATATATATATATATATATATATATATATATATATATATATATATATATATATATATATATATATATATATATATATATATATATATATATATATATATATATATATATATATATATATATATATATATATATATATATATATATATATATATATATATATATATATATATATATATATATATATATATATATATATATATATTATATATATATATATATATATATATATATATATATATATATATATATATATATATATATATATATATATATATATATATATATATATATATATATATATATATATATATATATATATATATATATATATTTATATATATATATATATATATATTTATATATACATATATATATATATATATATATATATATATATATATATATATATATATATATATATATATATATATATATATATATATATATATATAAATATATATATATATATATATATATATATATATATATATATATATATATATATATATATATATATATATATATATATATATATATATATATATATATATATATATATATATATATATATATATATATATATATATATATATATATATATATATATATATATATATATATATATATATATATATATATATATATATATATATATATATATATATATATATATATATATATATATACATATACATATATATATATATATATATATATATATATATATATATATATATATATATATATATATATATATATATATATATATATATATATATATATATATATATATATATATATATATATATATATATATATATATATATATATATATATATATATATATATATATATATATATATATATATATATATATATATATATATATATATATATATATATATATATATATATATATATATATATATACATATATATATATATCTATATATATATATATATATATATATATATATATATATATATATATATATATATATATATATATATATATATATATATATATATATATATATATATATATATATATATATATATATATATATATATATATATATATATATATATATATATATATATATATATATATATATATATATATATATATATATATATATATATATATATATATATATATATATATATATATATATATATATATATATATATATATATATATATATATATATATATATATATATATATATATATATATACATATATATATATATATAATGAAATTCATCGATATACGAACCTCTATATAGATAAATAAAAATATTAATAAATACAATACTTCACTTTCTGTAACCGCATTCGTGTTTTTTATTATTTGAAAATTACTTGTTACGACGTTGAAACAAATTTTGTTATTGCAATTTCAAACATCATATGCTCTAAACGACCAGACCGAAATTATAACTTTGTATATTGTATTGTGAGTGTATGCCTGTAGGAATGAGTCTAAATTAGGGATGAGTAATATATTCGCTATTTGAATTGTGCTATGGTAGTTAAAAATAACAATGGACATTTGGAGTAGATTGGCGCATTCTTGTCGGGGCTAGTTGGCGCAGGCAACTATCTATACTAAACGTAACTGCATGCACAGTAACATGGAAATCGTTATCAAAAGATCAATATCGATGAGATGAAGCGAGATAAAATATGTAAGAAAATACCACATCACATTAGAAAACAGCCATTCTGTTTGACACAATCACTATCGTGGGGGGGGGAGGGGGGTGTTTGGGGTGTGTGGGGGTTTTATAGGAGGGGGGGGGTGAAGGGTTGGCGCGCAGGGTGGAGGGAGGGGGCTGATCTGCTTGCGAGGAAAGTCTTAGGGTGACACAAGCAATTTTTTTTTCTATTTTAGTTTCATGAAATTTGTAATATTATTGCAAAGTTTACAATTACAAAAATATTTTTTTTTCCATTTTATTAGTTTCTCAGTTGCATATCTTTCCAGTTTCTTTTCAGTTAAATCCACAAGTTGTTACAACTTGAATACTATTGTATCTACCTACGCCATAAGCTTCGCCAAACAATCCCGATCACGGGGTAGCTTGACTCACTCGACATAGTTTATAAAAATGAGATTTACTGATGATATACAACGATAATGGCTATACAATGATGATATACATACGATTATAAAAAAACTACCTAAATATACATATGATTATTAAAAACAAGCTGTATCTATAAGGACTACTGTATTTATTTATTTTTTAAAAATCGAAGCTATAAATTGCGCTAACCAACCATGATCTCCCCTACTTATAGCACGCAGAATGAAACATGCATACAAAAAGTAAAGTAATAACTCAAGATCAAACTGCGCGTGCCGTTTGAGTAAAATGGCCTCATTACTCTCGCGAACGTGTTTACATTGATTGACTAGAATTTTAATCATTGTGGAGCAAGTACCTGCCAATGGACTTCCGACAAATACGGAAATAATACTAATCCCAATCACAGAAAATTACATGTAATACCTAGTACCTATGTAATTATTTGGGAGAAGTGTAATTAGGTAATAACGAGTTATAAACAAAGAAACATTGTATTAGGTCATACCTTTGAAATTATCATTCAACATAAAAAAGTTAAGACCAACAATTTTGTATAAGAAATGTATATTTATTAAGAGAAATATTGACACATATTATCTATGCGGTTTTACTATTTAAATGGGAGCTACCTAATGACTCTGGTGTAGAACTCCCGTGGTAGACATTAATTAGCGGCACAATCTCTGGAGCCTAATGGCAGCCTAATGGCATAAACTTCCTTTTCTCAGAAAATACGCTTTCTAAAATAATGGGAATCCAATGAAAAACTACTTCATAATAAATGACAGTCGTGACGTCGAATATTGTGACATTTGGAAATACACAGGGGAATACATTATTTGGCCAGAGTATCAAAGATTTTGCAATAATAATTAATTGGAGTCAAAGAATAAAAAACCCTGAGAGGCGTATAATTTTGCTTTTTGATTATATTGTTTCTTATGAAAGTGCCAAATTGCCTCAAAGTTTTAGATATTCTAACGGCCTAAAAAAAACAATGGTTATGTATATATTAAAATATATATTAGTCTTCATATCGAAAACAATTTCTGCGCATTCACAATACTTTCCCTCTGCCGGGGATGTAAAATGGATTAAATATTAACTCCAAGACTTTCACATATCTTATGCTTGATTTGAAAATATTTTGCATTTACATATTTTTATATTTTTGTATATTACATATTTTTGTATATATTAAAAAAAAGGTATCGTGGCGCGTCCTCTTCCATCGCTCTCAGAATGAATACGGAGACGATAAATATCCTCAAGAAACTAGACGTTCGATTTATATTAATAGTTTAATTTCTTTAATTATATATAAAATATTATATTTTTGTTTTTTGATGTCTATAAAACTAATTGATCTTAATAATTTCAATAATAATATTTTTTTAAATAATATATTTTTTTAATCTATAATCTATTTTGTATCTTTTTGAGTCTATTTTGTGTAGTTCATACACATTTTTGATACTGCATGCCGGTTCTGCTGCGTCGCTGCCACTGAGCTAATTTTCGGAACTAAATTTCTATGATTGCATACACAAACTTCAGTAAAACAAATGAATGTTTGTCGATAATTATTTTGAAAAAGGAATAACATTATTTAGTTTGAAATAAAATATTACTCTTTCGAGTTGGAATTCCATCTCAAACTGAAAGTATCTATGTTCAAAATGGTCAATGTGAGAAAACTGCATTATATTAACATTACCTGATCCAGAGACAAGACCATCTCCCAACCACGACTGCATAAATTTATATACCGTATCTTTCTCCAAGCAGTTATTCAAGACAATTTCCACGTCTTCAGGATTGTTAATCGCTGTAAATGAAAGAAAACACATTTTAAATCGGATTGTTAAATCACTGACCGATTTTAGATAGAAATTGCTATTATCATACCTACATAGAATATGGGTCCTAACCAAGCTGAGACGACTCCTCCATTTTCCCCGCACTTTTCGGTAATCCATTGTAGGTTTTTTAAGATATCTGTTGTACAAAAATTCATTGTTTTAGAGGCGTGCGATAATTTATTTTTGTCTCGTAATTAAAAACAAAAATATATTTTCAGCTAAATTAGAAAATTTCAAAATATTCCGCAATGTGATGTGTCTATACCTAAACAAAGAAAAACAAACATGTGATATGTATACATCCTAACTTTAAGCTCATTACCAGATATTATTAGGAAAGAAAAATAGCAATGTTCAATGTAGGACTATGTAGGAAAATGGATAAAATTTTGTATTCTAGGAATTGTTCATTTTAAAATTTAAATTTTACATTAAATTCGGAATGGTGTACAGTTTCTTTTGTGTAACAATGTCGATCAAAACTTTGGTCGAATTCTTGGCCAACATTTGCCTGGTCTAAATAGAGAATACGACCAATTCTGTTGGTTAACTGATTTTAATGATTTTTTTTTGTCGACATTGGTATGATTTCATCACTTAATATTCCAATGATATCATCGAATTTCTAGCGTATGTTTTATAATATTTCTCCTCATGCTATATTGGCTGTGCTACCTGCTTATGCCAACACGAGAAATGGAGACACGCAAAATGGCCACGTAAAATTCACATAAGTAAAACATTCACAACACGCAGTTTCCCGCCTTAGAGCATTGCTTCACAGTCTTTCAACGCCAGTAACTTCTCAACCAATGATAATAAGCTATATCCTGTACAGGACATATTCTATTTACATTAGATGTCTGAGCTAATATAAAAAAGCATTTTTGTAATGATTCATCTTGGTTTTAGAAGGGGTTTGAAGTAATTGTGGTTTTGATTATATATCAGGAAATTCCATACGTATACTACAGCAGTCGATCCACTTATATCGATTTTCAGAGAATTAAAAAAAAAATAGGTCATCGCTATAGTTTTACATATAAAATTTAAAAGTCACATGTATAGCGGTTTTCTGTAGACTTAATTAATCTCAATCGCCAATGCTTAATCCCCTTTATACAGATGATCATTAAATGTTAAGCTTCCTCAAAGGATAACCTAAATAAAATATAAAGTAATTCACAATTGGTTAGGCAATTATTAAGTTTATCGCGATCCAAGCGTCGGATAAAATATCTAAGAAACCTTCGAACCGCTGTTTACCATCCACATCACTCAAATTAGAACTGTTCAGCCCACCTTTTAAATATATTCATGGTATTACACAGAAAAAATCCTTGTAAGACCATCTAATGTACAGTGGAAATACATCAAAATCATACAGACAGGCCTTTAGCACGTTTTTTTGGGTTTGTTTTTTACTTGTTTAGATCATTGCGTAGGTGGATATCAAATTAGATATATTAAAATTATAAATAGTACTAATTTTATACTTATAATTATATTATATTTCCTATCATTACATACTGCAATTACTGTTATTTAGCACGTACAGTCAACAATTGAATTATTAAGGTATTTTTGTGTTTTTGTATTTCGGTATTTTTTGCACATTTATTTCGTATATTTTTATGTCACTTTTAAATAGCATTGTGTAATAGAAATATTGTAAGTAGTTACACCCGATAAGTACATTAGGTGAACTGAAATGGCTGGGGCCATGTGTATTTTTAGAGAGCTGAGGAAATTGTTGTGCTTTGATCGAATCTTAGATCTTTGTATGGCAAAATCAAGCAATCAGAATGGCAAATACAAAGGCAGATTCAGTTGACCTAAAACTTCTGCTGGCGAAACACTGCTATCTCTGACTTTCTCCATTTGTGTCCTATCTTATTAATCGCAGATAGCAGGTCAACATGCTAATTTATAAAGCTAATCCTTTAGGGCTTTATGCACAATCTGCTAAAGAGTCCATAACTCGTCGTTAGCTCCACACAAAATATGGCTAAATTTGACCCATCTAAACTTTCGTGTATCGCTGTCGATCAAGTGCCTAGTCCCAAAGCCCATGTCGGTCGTAATCTTGGCCTTCACTTTCAAAAAAAATCTTCCCTTTGATACTTATATAAAGCAAAAAATCCAATGGTGTTTCTCTCGGCTTAATTCTCTCTGCCGAATTAAAGAGTACCTCAGGAGATACCTCAGGAATCTTGTAATCTTTATTCTCGTTTTGTCCATCCCTGATTACAGCGACTTTATTTACTGACCCTGTTTCATAAGTTGGACCAATCGCGTATAGAGGGGCTTCAAAATGACCGCAGGCATCTTCATTTCGCGAATTTACATTTGAAATTGTAAGAAATAAAGTACAAAAGTACATGTTTTGCAAACTAAAATAGTCCCATCGCAGTAGTAATCTAGCTATAATCCTGAAGCATACAAATTCAAGACAAATGCAGTATTACATATACAGCGAAAGCGAAATGAAACATTCTAGATATGTCAGACATGTGAGATCTAAACCCATCGAGACATTTGGCTCTTTATACAGCATCGTTCTACATTAACCTTTTCACTTGTATTTTATTTGCTTAGATTTATTTTGCTTTTGCTTTTCGCTTTTTGCCTAAATACTTGAAATATAACTTAAAAGGGGGCGTTTGGAAAATCTGTATAAAATCATAAGGGCGTCCCTCATCGACTATTTTAAAAAAATGCTTTGATATCTTCTTAATATGCACCTGCTATTGTTGTGTATGTAACTTAGGTTGTATCCAAACTGCGTAGTTTTTTCGATGACAGTCTAACAAATGAAATAAATATACAATTTTTGATACATATCACTCTCTATAAGTCTATACATATTTTAACGGTAAATTATCTGTCTTGCACAAGTTACTAGCTTTTACACAAAGAAAAATGATTTAAAAAGGAGGATAATATGTATACTAGCTGTTGTCTGCGGATTTGTTAATTTAGGTAGGGTGGCGTTTATTTGCCTTTTTAGACGATACCTTTAGATATATAGTCCAAGACGTCCCCCATCAGATGCACGCTACCTATCTCGTAGACGTGCGCGACGTCTTTTTCCTGGCCACCCGCGCCGCCTTCCGTTGTACGCTGACCTTGCCGAGCCAGCAGCCGCCGCCACCTGCTCGGTATTTCGAGGTCTTTGCAAGCGGTATTATTCTTGTGCTACCTCTAAAACTATACTACCTAAAAACTTAAAGATAAAGGCTAAATTTATCTTTATTTACCGCCCATGATGATGAAGTTAATTATTTTGATGTCATCGACAAACACTGCCTAATTATTTTTCTTGTTTTTATACATCAAAGCTGTTATTGTAGCTATAGTTAGCTAAAAGCTGTTAGTTAGCTATATGCAGCCACCCAATTTTTATACATCTTTTTGAGGTCAATGTTTTTGTCTTAAATTTTTGACATATATCAAACCGTTTCGTCAGCGCACGCCGATAAAGCAAGCTTATTTTTCTCCGACTTGATTTACCAATATCGTAATTTCGTATTGAAAACCAATATATATTACAATAAAATATAGCCTATAGCCTTCATCGATAATGGAACTTACTATTTAGTGTAACAATTTTTGAAATCGGATGAGTAGTTTCGGTGATCACCCCTTACAAACAAATTTACAATCTGACAGACATACAAACTTACAAACATTACTTCTTTATAATATTAGTATACATATAGATTAGTAAAGATTTACAAAATTAAATATTTCAAGATATTGTCATTGACGATATTGACACCCTAAACTTCCCTAACTGACAATATTTTTATTCAAATTATGAATTTGGGGCTTGTTGCAGACGGCCAGAATTAAAACCAATGTTTTAACTTTTATTATGGGTTTTACCGAGTATCAAGAAAATCATGACTTTCGCTGAATATTTAAAATCGCGCGTATGTTATAAAGTAGTAAGGGTAAACAATGGTACCTTCAGCGTTTCCCGAAAATTGATGGGCATTTCCAACAAAAGGCAGCATCTTCGATATGCTAGGTAGTTTGTCAGCCAATTCGTACATCCGCCGTCTCGAGTAGCGAAATTTGGTGTACCACACCACAAACAGGATCGCACAGCCGGTTATCAGAAGATCTGACACACCAAACGCGGCGGCATCACCGAAGAGCAACATCCTTGACATCCTTAGAAAACTATTGGCAAAATCCAATCTATGATAGCGGATATGTCAACGCACGCGCTCCCGGTCAACGCGTCAACCGTTCTTCAGACTTAATTATCTAGTGGTAGCTGCATGATGATGTGATTCATTTTTATGTCACACTTGTAAATTACACCTGCTCCGCGGAATAAACGGTATTTTACAACCTTTAATAAAGGGATTGAACCACGTGCAGAGTAGGCCTATTATATTATTAGTTGGTGAAAATTATTTGGTTTTTTTTTTTTTTTGGTAGTAGTCTTAATTCATTTAAAAAATCGGTTGTGTCACCCCAACACTTTCCTTTCAAGTAGACAGGAACTTAATTAATCTGAATATCAATTTCATAAATCCTACCCGAAACCAAAACTGAAATCGAAATCGAAAACCATCGAAAACGAAATCAAAACTCGTATACAAAATTTTGGATCTCTGCTGTTGACCGTTGATTAGTTCCCTCGTCGGAAGCCAACCCTGAGTGGACGGATTTCAACCATAATCTTTTTAGCTCATCTCATGACCAAATTTCAACTCAATCGGATGAAGCGTTTCGGCGCTATCGTCTGAGAATACAGACAGACAGACACACAGAAGCGCGTCCACAATGCTTTCCTTGACATGAAAGTAAAATACAAATTACATGTCACAGTTCTTCACTAAGGCTAGTGCCTTTTCAGTAGGTAACTAACAATAATGTGTTCATATCTGATTTATATTATATACTAGCTGACCCGGCGAACTTCGTACCGCCTAACAGTCAATGAGTGTCGTGTTACAGAATAGCTGAACTTAATTTATGATTTTATGATAGTAATACAATGATTACAAAATAAATATTAAGCTCACTACTTTATTAGGATAATAACACAAAAATAAATATAAAAGTACAAAAATTAGGTATATCAATCGCGTGTCAGCAAGACATGATTGAATTAAACTATTTATATTGTGCAGCATGGAATGCACTCCGTTTAATTCTCTTTATTCAAGCACCTACGACATTTTTTTTTTTTTTAATCAGGTGCAAGAACAAATAAAGCGGATGATTTGTCGACACGTGAACATGCCACGTACAACTGACCATGAGAAAAACACGGATTTACATTTTGTATGGGAAAATGTTTTTCTTTTTTTTGAATTTTTCGTTAATTTTCCAATTTTTGTTTTTAATAGTTATTCTGCTATTCGGGACGGAGACAACTACTACAAATCAAAACCCATGAAAATCGGTCTAGCCGTTCTCGAGTTATAATTGTTCGAACAAACCCGTTCTATTATCTATTATAACATGTTTTATTGTAGATGTATGGACTTCTTAACCTAACCTGATCTAAGATATATTTTCTATAATAACTAGCTGGATATACACTAATAAATATTTACAGTAAATAAATGATTTTCCACTACATTAATATACCAACTTCCTAACCTAACCTATATCAATTATCTTGGTTTACACTAAACATGTGTACTTACTTTGTTTAATTAAAATCACAATATTAAATGATTACCTTAATAAAATGATTTACAATAAATATATGTATGTACTTATGCCCTAACATAACCTAACTTAAAATCGAAAACTATCGCGGTTGTTTGACATTATAAATTGGATAGAAAACGAATTTACCGCGTCAAATTTGTAGCACTCGACGTTTCGGTGACGTTGCAGCCGCCGTTGTCGGAACGGTAGCGAACTTAACTCACGATTCAGCTCCTATTCAGAATCATTTTCATGCGGAAGGCTACCCCGGGTAAGACTCTCGAGTCTCAGACCACAAGGCTGGAGGTATATTGAGGGTTAACCCAGACGGAGATATTCTTCCAAACTGGTAGTCAGGGGGCGAGGCTGTCCGCTGGTTACCTTTCCAGGTGCCTCGCCGTAAGGCGTTGGCCTCTGACGGGCAGGTGGCGTAACTAGACAGTGGATTGTTTTTCGTCCCAAGTCTTCAGCGCTCACCTTACGGGAGACAGAACTAACCAATATTCTTAAAACTTCCTGAGGTGACGGGTTGGTCCGTTGTAGTTGACAGCTCTATTTATTCTAAACGGATGGATTTTCCTGTATTATATCAATTAAGAACTTTCTATGAAATGTTTGATCACAGAAGTTCCTAATATCCTTGTCATGTCATTAGCATTAAAAATCGGTATATTATAAAACGATTCTTATACATTGATTTATTCTAGATTCTTTATAATAGCAAATCATTTCTCCATCAGCTCTTATTCTCCAATGATGAAATATAAAATTCCCAAAAATATAATACGCGTCTGTGCAAAGAGGAAGAAGCAAGAAAAAATAGAATACAAAAAAAAAACATTATTACAAAAATCATAACTCATTCTCAATTTTTAATAATTAAATAATCAATTATATACGTTACGAATTCAGTTAATTATCAAGTTTAACATATTTTTTTTTTTGAAGCCTCTGCCCATTATAAAATGTTAAGCTATCGACATGGTATTAGTTGAAATCTCTACTTATATATGTATCTAACTTATTTTTAATTATTGTAACAGTAAATTCTTTCATATAGCCCAGTATTTTTTTATTGAGATGTTATCATTTTATTTTATTAGTTTTTAGATTTTACTTCGGTTTTTTTTTTTTTTATGCCCCTTTACCCAAGTCAAATGATCAGAAAACGATATAATTTACAGTTTGAGCCACGGTTGATATGTTATATTACGGGGATCAACAATCTATTATTACCAAAATCGCTCCTTTAATATAATAAGTTTCTAGATGAGGTCAAAAACTATTAAAAGAAATCTATCGCTGTGAATCTCCCTTAACCATTCGCTCAAAATTTATGTGAGCGAAGACAGTAAAACAAGTTTACGACGTTGTCATCCTTTAGACTTTGATTAAGACACGCCAGGTCAATCCCAGGTTATAACCACACCTGTGATCAGCATGCTATGCAATCGTCATGCATTGTTAATCAAGTTTTCCTCGAAATAATTATCAGGAAACTATTAGAAATATGATTATTTTAATTGTTGCAGATGTAAACAAATATACTCTACTAATGTCGATGGTGATGTCATCATTTTAAAACAGTAACCCTTTAGGGACCATGGGACCTACAGGGTGTGATTACAGCACGGACATTTATTGTAGTCGGTGAATCACTACTACAAGTTAAGCAACTATTTTTTTTTTGGTAAATAAGTAAATTGTATCTATTAAAGAAAAGTTTTAAAGCATTGAACACGATGCGCCGTCTAGCAGTAGGTAAAATATCGCAAATAAACAATATTAGCGATATTTTACCTACCGCTAGATAGCGCATCGTGCTCATTGCTTTTTATACTATTTAAAAAAAAGTTTTTTATTAAAAATAAAAAGTTGTATATTTTGTCGTACTGATTCACTCACTATAAGAAATTCCAGTGCAGTAATCACACCCTGTATGTGTCCCATAACTTCCAAATCATTTTATAAATTATCGAATACGAATAATTTATTTATTATAATATTCCATGTATTGAGATTTTCCATCAGAATCCTAATATTAGCAATAAAATAATTTATGAATTAAAAATATACCGGTTTTTTTATATCGCAAATGACCAAAAAACTCTGAGGATTTTAAATAAATAAATAAAATATTTATTCCGACTTTTTCAATTACACTTTTTTCTTTTAGTACGTATGATTTCTGAATAAAATAATAAAATAATCAACTTTTGGAAAAGTTACAACTTTACATTTTTATTGACCGGACCTCAGGAACCCTTTCAATTCATAAAAAAAATATCGAACCAATACACAAAACTTGTCGTACATGTTATTCACATCTCCCTTGTATCAAAAATTCAATTCTCTACCGTAAAGCGTATGGTCCTCAAAGGGTTAAGAATATCATAGAAACTGGTGTATATTTTATATACACCAGTTTCTTTATAAATAAATATTTTATAATACAAAATATATATTTTATATTACAAAATATATATTTTATTATTACAAAATACACTGCTGTTGTTCGGAAACTGGCTTAGCAATATTCGAAAGTTAGTAAGTACATAAACATATTTGTTATTTGTATTGAAAAAACATTGTTTAACAATTCTTGAAAATATTGGTTTTAGCGGTGGTCCAAGTGCGAATTAGTCGCAAGAATTTTATAAAAGAAAATAAAGTGGGAGTAAAAACTTAATAACACATTCGACTAATTACTGATATACTCAAATGACATAATGGGACTGATTGCGTTTCTTGGTGTGGTAAAATCGGAAATATCGCATTTCAGCAAGACAGGGCAATACGTTAGAGCGGAATATAAAATTACCAATCGTCATAAAATTACCAATCGAACATAGAGCGACATAACTTAAAACTGGACGAACTGTTTTCAAACTAATTCAGTTGGTTTTATGTTCGGCAGGTAGTTTTTGTGAGGGAAAAGATAATATCGTCCAGTATACTTTCCGCTCTAACGCACTGCTCTGTCTCATTCGCATGAACTATTTTCCGATAAGACCTCAGAAAAATATCCGAAATGGGCGTACCCGCGAAAAAATAGGCGCATACTAAATGCTATATCGCAGCGCTAGCACAGAATAACTATCTTTACGCAGTGGTGGTATAAGGTTATTAACGGCAAAGCATATTTAGCGTAACTCTCAGAGCGCTCTCACGTTTTAATTAATTGTAATTAATTTAGGGCTTAAATGAAAAATGTGGCTAAGTGCTGCCCTAGAGAATTAACCAGTCAATATTATGAAATTATAATAAAACACACTCACCGCTTACATTGTAGGAGTAAACGCGCCTGAAAGTTTTCGAAGTCAGTTTAAAGCCTTAATGTCCAAGAGAATGAGCAACTTTTTTGAGTCCAAATTTTAAATTGGTTCCTTATTGATATTTCTATTGATATTGATATTGGATTCACTTAGAAATATATTTTTCAAAAAACTCATAAAACTAAAATTCTTCAGATATGGTCGTTCCCAGGTATCATGTCGCCTTAACGAGAAACGCAATCGAGCCCAATATTTAATTTGCATATCTATAGAATATAAATAGAAAACTTTGTTTTTCTATTATTAATAATATTTCTGATTTGTTTGTATTTGTATTTTTCTTAAAAATATTTCCCCGTATGATAATTTGTGTAATAATACAATAATTGTGTTTGATTTTATCATCTGGATTGATAATTAGATTTTTTCATATGGACAATAGTATTATTCCACGAAATTAAGTAAGAATTTTGATAGAAAATATTGGAAAATGTTGCTTTCTCTATGTTATAAAGAGGAAAATCTGCGCTTTAATGTTCATCGTTCATACCTTGTAATACCAACGTTCATACCTTATTCCTTATAATTTAGGTATACTTTTACTTATTATGTTGTAATCTTTGTTAATTTTGACATAACCAAATGTATGAATTCCTATCAACTACAAAGTTTATAAAAAATATATAAGTTTATAAAAATAAAAAATTAAAATAAAATGTAAAAAAAGAAAAATTGAAAATAAAAATAGAAATATAAGAAATATATTCCTTTAAAATATCATTGCTAATTCAATTATTTTGTAAAACTGGTAATACTGACTGACAGGTTTTACGAAATATCAAAATCTTATGCTGATATGAAATGAAATTTCACGTACACATGTTTTAATGCATATCTTGTTGTCCGATTTAATTATTCTTATTCCATCGACTGTGTAATGAGTGTAACCGGATCAAAGTATCAAAGTGTCCGGATCAAAGTGTAACCTTATCAAACAATAACCATTTAGTTAAAAACCAAACAAGAATGAATGAAATTAATTGGTAATTAAACACACACTACGATTAATTGTATAAAGCCCTTGAGAGATCAATAAACATTAAAAATTAAACTAACAACAAATAATTACTATATAGTAAGAATGGTCCTAATGAGCATTCGCGATAATACAATGTATTTTACCTCATTAGCATTCATGTTAATGTCCTCAATGTAGGAGCATATCATTAAATCAACTAGCAACTTGTGTTTAATGCTCGATTTTTTATTGGTTTATTAAATAACGGTTATTACAGCCATACTTGCATCTAAATAAATAAGAAGGCAATAGATATTTAATATACTATTTATATTAGACCACTAATCATAGAAATACACCAATATAATATATTTCAGAAAAGTCAAAGAGCGATTCAGAAAATTAGTAATGTCAGACAGTTTCTGAAGTCTTCCCGTCCCGACTGATTTCGCTGAGTTATTTCCTTCTATTTGTTTTTCCTCCTAAAACTTTCTCAAATACATCCACATTATTTATGAAGCCTTACACATTAAGATTTATCGATGATAAGCAATCAGTTTTCGGAATCCAGGTTTGATATATGAGTGCGAATTTTTCCTCTTATGTATATCGATATCAAATTAATAAATAATATAGTTTAAAATTATATTTTAAGATTACAGAATATATTATACAAAAAAATATAAATATATGTAATCGATTTATTAACTTAATAGAAAATTATACTGATTTTATACAACAATTACTTCATTTTTATTATTTTTTAAGTCCACTTTAAGGCAATTTGATTTATTTTTAGGAGCATTAACTTCCCTAATAATTTAATGTGATTTTTTTGTTGTTTGTTTCTACTGTTTATTGTGAAATTTCACAATGGACGGGTTTATTGTCATGTGAAAGTCTCTTACAACCAACCCTATAATAAAATGTTAATATTGTATATGTGTGTGTAACATGTGTGTAAGTTTGTTATTGCATTCGATCGACAGAATTGAAATAATTGCAATTCAGTAAATTTGATCCCAACGGAAAATGGTGACCCTGCCGGGAATCGATTCTGGAATCTTACAGTGCAAAAACGGGCGACCTAACCACTATGCCACCAGGCCTAGTCGTTAGGTCGCCTGGTTCGGTTAGGTTAGGATATGTAAATAAATAAACAAATCCATTAATTTCCTAAATAAATAATAGTATTTCAAGTGACCAAACTGCTTTATTTTCCAATTAAAATCATAAATGCCAAAAGACCTTTGCTTTCATAAAATAAGTTAAATATTTTTAAAACTATACACTTGCTTTAATATTATAATAATTTATAAATATTTCTAACATATTAATAAAATCCCCTAAAATATTGAATAGTATTAGATATTTTCTGTATTTTCTGGTTGGTTTCTATATTCTACCGATATTAGATGGCCTCCAATTGGTCTCAAAAGTACTTCAGCTTTTAGCGGTATGGAATGGATGTCCTCATCTGCCGATATTTTGTAAGTACGCAGAACAGTGGTGAGCATTACTTTCATTGACATCATTGCGTATTGCTTGCCTGCAATTGTATAAAATGATTTTTAAAATAAATAAGTAACGACGATACACAAAAATTTACGGGAATACTTCAGGTCAAATATTGCCGCAATTCATACTGCTACGTAAAAAGTGGTCTTTATTTGACTTAAGGTCGTTGACAGAAGAAAATATGATATATGTAGTTAGGCAATAATTGCAGTTAGAATTTGACGGTTCGATAGAGAATGATACTGACACAGGCAAATTGCCACCACGATACCGCAAAGCCTTATACCACTCGGAAAACTAAGGAGTTTTTGGTACTAAAACACATCAAGTTAATGGACGATCCCCGTACAGACCTAACTTAAGTCCTAATGATTATTAAAAACTTTTGGGAACCATAGATAAGTTGCGTGATCAGCGGTTTCAAGACTCTGAAGAAGATTTTCAAGCAATCAAACAGTCATTTAACAACCCCAACATTTACTGTTCTAACAGTTGGTCCGCTCTAATACATGGATGTTAATCGAGGGTACTGAAAACGAAATCGAAAGTAGAGTAAGTTAAAACGTGGATCAATAAGATGCGCGGCTATCGTAAGTGGCGAAGAAAGCCTATCTTTTATAGAGGCTATAAACTCTGGAATGTGCACGTGGTAACCGAGTGAGGGCAATTGTTTTGTGTGGTGTGAGTATCAACCAATGGGTGAGTTGGCGCTAGGCAAGCGAATATTGACACACTTAGATTTACTATTATTTAATGAACACTATTAATTTAACCCTTGGAGTAAATGGGTATTTTCATGGATGCATCTGTCTCTTTTGCAGGATTTTCGGAGACATCGACCTTAAAGTACTATAACTACGAAACTACTACACCAATCATAAAAAGAACATCTGCACAATGATTGCATTGAAATTTCGAATATAGAATATTGAAATATCATTTTGTAAAACAATTAGATAATTATGAATAAATATGAGAACGTCAAAGAAGTGAAAAAAACGCGGAACCAGATCTGGTCGTATCATACTCAACGGATAATTGTTTCAGAACCAGATTTGGTCGTATCATACTCAACGGGTTAAGTTTAAGTACGATATTATGAGTAAGCTGGTTAATAAATATAAATGTTATGTGGGAACTCCTGGTCCGTCAAACGAGGCTAGGTTAGGTTCTTCCTAGAGACTTCCTAGAGACTTCTTAAGTTGTGTGGGAGGGCGCTTTGGCAGGAGAAGAGGAGTGTGGCGCGGAGTTGAAAAATAGAGGCACCCAGAGATCGACGTTGTCCAAACGATATACGACAGACCCAACATTTACAGCCTTCAGGCGGGGGGTGGGGGGGGGGGGGGGGTATCACCCCTTGAAACCGTTATGTAAAAAGAAATTTAATGTATTTAAAAAACATGAACTGATGTTGCATTGTTCGCACGAGACGCCGAATTGGGACGAAAAGCACCTGTGATACGATCCACCCAGGATGGATCACACTCAGTGCGTCGTACTCAGGGGAGATGAAACAGTCTCTCTGAATTTCGGCATATTCTCACTTCCGATACTTTTTTTATTTATTTATTATTTTTACATTACTCAGGAAACATAGAGCTGTTTCAATACATAAGACACAACATTAATAAATTACAGAGACAAAGCTAATTATATGTTTCTAAATGAACATTTTTTTAATGAAAAAAAATATATAGTAGAAGTCATAATAAGTAACTAAATTTAATGTCAATACATTATTACTGTATTACATTTCGTTTGTTGTTTTTGCTAATCCCAAATATTTCGGCGTACCCCACGTAAAAAAAATTATTGAAGATTTCCCGTGAGTTGAATTTTACAACAACATCTTGTTTGTTTTTTCCATTAAGTACATATCTAAATGGAATTTAGTATAACTCTATATAAGAATCTGAATATAATTTAAAACGAATCTGAATATAATATATAACACGGCCCGATAGCATAGTGTTTAGGTCGCCTGATCTTACATTGTAAGGTTTCGGGTTACATTTGCCGTTGGGATAAAATTAACGGAATTGCGTCTGACGATCGAATGTAATAACATGACAAACACTAACACACACGCACACATAATGTATGTGTGCGTGTGTGTGCTTCATAGTATGGTTTTTCATATTAAGGTTAATTGGAAGAGATTGTCGTATGTCAATAAACCTGCCATTGCGATATTTCACAATACATAATATAAACAAACAAACAAACAAGAATCCCGCTCTGCTCCTTCTTTGGTCATCGAAGGCAGGGGGTAGCAAATTGTGTGGAGTTTATTTATGAATAGCTAGAAACTTTACCCATATCAGGTTTCCTGTATCACGTTTCAGATAACGTTTCCCTGTTAATTTTACATAACAAATAATTATTTTTGAAAAGGTCATAGGTAATTTCAAACAAAATTGAAATCGTTGTTAAAAGAGCGTCTAATAAAAAGGTTTTAACATAAAAATAAAGTCCGCTCCAATACAACACCTAATATTAGCTTCCGGGCCCCATACCAATTTTATGGCCCTTATAACATTTACCTGTTAGTGTGGCGCCATGAGCTCACCGTCGAAATCAGGTGATATTAAGAATACATTTATGTTTATACAAAATAAAACACCTCGATGGCCCTAAAAAAATTTACTTATGTAATTTACTAAATCATCAAGAAGTTTGTTATTGTATCGGTTCCCTCTCCTTGCGGTTTTTGGTAGTCTTCTTCTGTATTTGCTTCAACTTCCACTCCTGTTTCTATTTTCCAAGTTGAGTGGGATTAAATTTCTATATAGATTAAGACTCATTACTATTCTCGGATGGTTGATATGTGCATGTGTTTACATGCACATATCAACAGCAAAAAAAAAAACAGCGGAGTTTTCGGAGATTAAACATCAGTTTTGATGACAATGAACCCGATTGCGTTTCTTCATGAACTTAAATAGTAACTTAGTTCATCCGAACGAGACAGATCAATACGTTAGAACGGAATGTGAAATGAACTATCGTCGCATTTCCCGCTCCAAAACTAACTGTCGAACTCTTAGACGCCCGAATAAGTTTGAACACATTTCGTGCGGTGTTATATTCATCTGCTTCATCTTCGGTGGGTAGTTTTAAGGTGGAAAAGTGACAACCGTTCATTTCACATTTCGCTCTGACGTACTGTCTATCTTGTTCACATGAGCTAATTTCCGATTTCAGTTCCAGAGAAAAGCAATCAAGCCCAATGGGCATTAGTCGACCAAATAATATTGCCAGGATGAGTTTTAATTAATCGGCATATTTAAAGTAGGCGATTCAGTACGAGCAAATAAGCAACTTCTAATATAAAATTATAGGAAACAGAATTTTTATAAAAATGTTTCTGTTTTTTTTAAATTTTAAAAGATGTATAAAAAGCATTGGGAATGCTGCACCATCTAGCTAGGGGTAAAATGTCGTGAAAATTGTTTATTCACGATATTTTATCTACCGACCGCTAGATAGCGCAGCGCGCCTAACGCTTGTTAAATTTTATTCAAGATTTAAATTGTTCATATTTCCAAAAATAACATATGCCTTTTTTAATGATTTTTTCACTTTTTTTTGTTATTATGTAAACGACACTTTCTCTGTCGATTCCAAATTGGAACCCCAGTATTGCTATTTCGCTCCCTCCTAGCAGCGTTTCTCGCTTCCTTGTATAAAAACGGCATTGGTTTTTGACTGCGATTTGTACTAAATGCTAGGTCTATATAATATAGGTCTACTTTGGAAAACTTTTTACAGTGGAACTACCGCCCAGAAACGACTGGCTAAAAAGCCAACTGCACTGGGAGGCCGGTAGCCTTAAATGGTATACTGATGGGTCCAAATCGGGACTTGACGTAGGCTGCCGTATATATGGAGAGCGACCAAACTACGAAAGAAGTGTAAACTTGGGGAAATACGCCTCCATATTCCAAGCGGAGGTATATACAATTATTAAATGTGCGAATATCAACCTCCACAAGAACAACGCCAACCACCGTATCTATATCCACTCGGATAGTAAAGCAGCTCTTATGGCACTAACCTCGAATACCATTAATTCAAAGCTAGTGCAAAACTGCGTATCACTACTGAATTCCCTGGGCGAAAAAAACAGGGTAATTCTAAAAAGGGTTCCCGGCCATGCAGGAATCGAGGGAAATGAAAACGCCGCTAAGACCTTGCTGTGGCGTACCAAAAACCGACTTGCAAACCAAAAAGCCTAGCAAACAAATATGTTTAGAACAATCCGTCAACCACTGGAACAACACGCCAGGGTTGAATCATTCCAAAGCGCTAATTAAGAGTAAACTCCCCTGCACCTCATGTGCGACTGTGACCCGTTGATGCGTAAAAGATACACCCACTTGGGTGGTCTTTGCCTCCAACCTGAGGATGTAAAATAATCTGGCGCCAAAAGCCTGTTGCTGTTCTTAAATGACACGAGGCTTAGCGCAGAACTATAGTAGGTTGCGAACACAATATATCAGCAATGATCGCAGTGGTACAAGGCTCATAAAGACCTTAGAAAAGCTCCACACAACAAGGTCTATATATTTCTAATTCTAAAAATCGACACTCCAGAAATATTTGAGACATAAGGTCAATTTCGATATAAAATTGATATTAGTTGGGGAAAAAGGTGTATGCTACAGACAATAGAAAAAATGCCCGCTCGTCTAGCCTAAAATCAAGTGATTCCATCATCGCCACCTAATTTTCATTTATTAGGCAACTAAAGGCTCCTGATACTACTGGTGATGTTCAAATACCAACAGAAAAGATACATGATCCTACTGGTGATGCTCATGGGCAGCCAATTAGTTAAGGAAGCAAATGTTATTTCGATCGATATGGTATCAGAAAGTAATCGATTTTTTGTGAACAATTATAATTTAATTTCTTGGGATATACATTTTCTTTTATATTTTTACCTATACAATTTCGCGGTCCAGCGCTGAAGGGAATGTAGGAGTAAGGATGTCTCTTTGCTTGATTTTCTGGCAGAAAGCGATCGGGGTTAAATTCATCAGCGTCTGGGCCCCAAAGGTCCTTCCTGCGATGGAGACCAATGATACATATGACGCAACCGGTACCGGATGGGAGTAAATGTTTACCTGAAATATAAGTTAAATGAACATCAAATAGTTCGAGAATGTAGGACGTTCTCAATTTGGTAATTTGTTTTCCAATTCGATGTTTCCCACAGCGCGGGCGATGCAGTGGTTTCACTGCATTCTACAGAATTCTACTCACAGACCTCTAACCACTTTGTCTAATATTTTCATCGTAATTACGGACTACCTAATACAAAATTTTCATTCGTTTAATATTATTGTTTTTTAATCAGAATAACGTGCTTAATAACATACTAAAATATGCTGCAGGTTTCATCAAAAACACTTTTCGGGCCCTACATGACGCTAAGGGAAGCGACTATATAAGAACTGCAATAATTTATTTGTATACAATTAAAAACCTTTCTTGCTTTCTTTTCTTCGATTTACTATCAGTAATCCTGTCGGTATATCGTTCGGCGTGCCCCAAGGTACTGTGCTCGGGCCTATTTTATTTCTAATTTATATTAACAATCTATGTGATCTAATAGGAAAAACTATATCATTTGCCGATGACACTACAATTATATTTGAAGGTGAAAACTGGAAAACGACATTTGAAAAAGCCAACAAAGGTATAAATATAGATAGAGATTGGTAAGATAATTCGCTGCTCTGTTTACATATAGAAAAAACAAATTAAATACTTTTAGTATTAATGTTAAAGGTCAACCCTCATTGGAGCACAACGTTGTTATACATAAATGCAATAGACAGAATGGTTGCAACTGTCATATTTTAGAAAGAGTGGAATCATTTAAATATCTCGGTATCACCATAGATAATAAACTAAGATGGCAAAAACAAACGGATAAATTAGCATCTAAAGTTCGTAAACTTGAAAGTGTATCCTACACTTTCAAAGAGGTAAGAAATATTTTAGGCCCGAGAACACTAAAAAGCGTTTATTATGCATTGTGTGAGAGCATCTTGAGCTATGGGATGGTAGGATGGGGCGGTTGTTCTAAAACCATTCTTTACCCCTTAGATATTGCACAAAAGTCGATTTTAAAGATTATCATGCGAAAGTCGTATCGTTATCCTTCGGAAAATCTTTTCAATGAATATAATGTGTTGGATACTAGGCAACTATATTTAAAAATATCACCATCATATATTAAGTTCAATCAGATAAATAGATATAGTAGAGTATTTTTTCACAAAATACTTTATCAACGAGGTTTTCCGAAGATATTATTATGATAGTACCCAGAAGGTATATTACTTTTGGTCAGCGAACCTATACATTCATTGCCCCAAGGATTTTCAATGCTCTTCTTGGCGACTTAAAACTAGCACAAAATAAGACCTACTTTAAATGGCTGCTTAGAAACCGGCTTGTAAAAGAAGGAAGACAAGGAATTTTAGAAATATTAGACATTATAATCTAACGTGGACATTTGAATATTTTGAATCTTATATGTTATGTCATATTATTATTATTATTTCATTTATTATTATTATTATTATTATTATTGTTTTAACGTATATTAAGAGATAATTTGTTTTAGTCTTAACACTATTTTATTTTATTTATAAGTAAAATGCAGGACTATTTTGTTTAAATTTTTATTCTATTTTTTACTACTTTAAATTATTTTGTTTTTATTTCCGATTTGAATGTATTTGCTGACATTTAAATTTTCCACTTCTAACTTTAATTTAAGTATTTAGTCATTTTTAATATGGTTTTGCAATTCTATTATTTTGTGCATACATGGAATATATGCCATTTTTATAAACACGCTATTGTTGCAAGCACATTAAAAAATAAATGTTTACCTTAGAACAGGTCTCGGCCTAGTTAGGTGACGTTGCCACTAGACTATGCTATGTATTCTTTTTTCTGCTTTTGATTCAATTTTTTAAGTATGTTTATGCATAATTCCTACGCTGAAATTGTATACTGTTATTTTTAATATTTGCATTAGGTACTTATATATATAAAATAAAATAAAACTGTTTTTAATCGACTACCTATAGTAATTGTGATTTCTAGGTTCGATTTTCAAAAATTTTCTTTTTCACTAAAAGCATTGAGAAATTACTAACAACAAAGTTAGGTGCATTATTCTCAGGAAGCTGAAACATTTTAGCATTAATAATAACATTTCAGGTTATAACATGTTTAATTCAAAACCCGCTGAAGATATCGTAAAGTAAGAAAGTGCTATATGTAATATCCTCAGAATTTTAAGCCATATTTATTTATTTATCTAAAATCAGTATTGACGGAATTATGATTTTTTTATACATAGAGAAGATCGCCATTTTGAAACAAATTGGTGAGTATCTCTGGTCGATTTTTTGAATCTCGTCATTAGAATGAATAATGTTTGTAAGTAATTTGATCCTAAATGGTCGTATAGTTTTTGAGATATAGTGGGTATAGGGATACATAGCCACGAAAATATAAATACACCTACACAAGCAGACAGAAATCACTGTGTAGAATTTCCTGGATCTGAAAATGTGAAAGTCTGCTATAAACTCAAATTCTAAATTTTACTAAAACACAATACTTTAGCTATTTACATACTCATGCAATACGGTGTACCTTTTGGTAAGGTAATAAGTGAATATATATAAACTCATCTATTATTTCATACCTACTCAGGTCTTTCTATTAAGTTTCAAATTTTCAACAATAAAGTCCTAAAGGCTATACAAGTAAATTACCTATTTGCACTTCCTTGTCTGCTCTCCTCACAACAATCGGAGCAATCGGAAACAAGCGCAATGTCTCCTTGATAACTCGTTCCATATACTGCATTTTAGGTAAATCTTCCTTCATTACTGGTCTATTCGTGTCTCCGTATATGCTGTGCAATCTAGAAGAATGAAACATGTAACAATGCAAGAATATATTTTTTAAACATATATATAGTAATGACCTACGAAGGCCACGCTGAAAATTTCTTGAATGAATAAGAAAAAACTATAATTACTGGCCAACAATCGATCTATTGCTTCTCAAATTATTCTCCGTGATAGTTAATACCTTTTTCATACTTATAAACCAATTTTCGTAACTTTTATCTTACTCCTACGGGGTCACCCCGAAAACATGGTTTTCAAATTTTTCGATAGCCTCTTCTGGTGACAAAACTCGTCTTCTAAACTTTTTGGAACAAAAAGTCACAAGGCGCCAAGTCGGAACTGTATGGAGGATGGCCCATGAGTTCGTTTTCCGCCTTCAAAAATTCTTTTGTCTGTCTCGCCGTGTGACATCATGTTGCACCTTGACAATCAAGGTGCAACATAATGCAGCGTTTTTTCTTGCTTTTATGAAGTTTGTCATTAACTTCCGACAAACAAATGTACCAATTGATATTCAGAGTACAACTAGAGCTTTCAACTACAACGGGCGAACTCGTCACCTCAGGAAGTTTTAACGATATTAGATCGTTCTGTCTTTCGTGAGGTGAGAGTAAAAGATTTGGGACGAAAACAGTCCAATGTCTAGTTATGCCACTCGCCCGTCGGAGGCCAACGCCTTACGGAGAGGCACCGGAAAAGGTAACCAGCCTCGCTTCATGACTACCAGTTTGGAGGGATATCTCCGTCTGGAATTAAGAGTCAGGATATTTCCTCCCTCCTGACTGATCAAAGGATCGAGGTCGCTTGCGCGGTCCTTTCTTTTACGTAGCGGTGATACGGTTTTACCGAATCTATCGCGAATCTATACCGGCTGTTCACCCGGTATCGGGTAGCCGAATGGTCGTTTCAAGAGCGGCTGCTACAAGGTAAAAAACCGCCCACGCTCTACAGGAAACAATACTGCTTCGAGACTCCCCTGGCTTTCAGTCGGAAGACACAATCGATTGGCTGACGCCGCACGGTGCGCAAACCGTCCAGGAGCACCCGAAGATTGACTCTTAGGGGAAACTGGCCCGTGGGTCAGAGTACTACCCGAGCTCGCACTTCTGCTTGAAGGTCGCCGGATGGGTGTTGACACGTGAGTTTGGCCGACCCTAAACGCATGAGTCCTAGTGGCCTAACTGCAACAGGGCCCATTAGCTTCCATTCGGTGTACAATGATTTTCCAAAGCAACAGTAGATACAAGTCCAGTTTTCTTTAAAAAAGAAGCGATCATCCGATTTCCGACAATTTGGATGCGCGACACTTTAGTTTGGTTTGGCTCACCTTGAATGACCCAAATGGCAGATTACTGCTTTGTTTCAATGTCGTAGCTATAAAGCCATGTTTCGTCATCTGTTACAATGTTCGAAACTAAAGTTGACAACCCTTCGTTGAATCTGGTAAGCATGGCATTGCAGCAAGTGAAGCGTCCCGTTTTTTGAGCCTCAGTCAAGTTTCGTGGGATCCACCACGATCACAGTTTACGTACAGGCAAATATTTGTGTATGGTATATTGTACCTGAATCATGCCTATGACTAGGGATACACGAATCTCATAGGTCACATCCCTCTCTGTTTCTATTATACGGTGCACAGCATCGATGTTTTTGTTGTTCACAGCGGTGGACAAATCACAAATTCGTCGTGGCAACTATCACAAATTCGTCACTAAGATTCACACGACCGCGTTTTAATCTACAAACCAGCTATAAATTCTATCTTGCTTCATTCTTCATCGCCAAGAGCAGTTAAACGCCGAGCGAGGCTCTCGTGAGCTGTCACATTACACTAAAAGTCATAGAAAATGATGAAAGCAATTTTTAAAGTAAAGGCACAATAAAAAAAACAAATTACATTTATATGAAGCAAACCTTATTTTACAGCCAAAAATGTTTCATTTCGAAATGTTATATTTTTTTATATGTATGTAAGTTGCCAGTTCCGATTTTTTTAGTGTGACCTATTTATAAATAATATAATAGTTTAGGATGATTTAAATAAATCAGCAAAAAGTTTAAGTCTATTAAATAGGTCTGTGTTTTATTCATCGCTGACACATATTTGATGAGAAAAAATCCTCTCCGCGACTTTGGAATACTGAATAGAAAAAGAAAAAAAAACAGAAGAAATACTCACTCTTCTAAAACTTTCTCTTGGACGCGAGGACGAGCCCCCAGCATCACCAAGGTGAAACTAACTATTTGAGCAGAAGTATCGTTAGCAGCTATGGTCATTGTGTCGACTTCTTCTCGCAGTTCATCATCAGTCCAGTGTCCTCCACTCTCGGATAGTTCTATCATCAGATCCAAGAATGCCTTACGTTTCGTCACTGGTATGTCATCTGAAAAAAAAAAACGATTCTGATTAGAATGGCACAGATACGTTAATCAGATCATTTAGTTGTGTCCGTTAGACGGTTAGTTGTTGGTTTTTGAGTATGTCGAATTACAAACTAAAAGAAAGAGCGACTTGTTTAATAAATTCCAGCTTTAATAAAGTGGGTATCTGTAATATATACATTTTTATGCCTCCATATTATACCAGATTATTCAAAATGGCGTCTGATTTTGAATAGCCACTGATGTTACTCAAATAAAGCAATTAGGCATGTCATGTCAACAATAAATGTGGTGAATAAATATTCAGATGATACATTTTTTCCAGAAGAAGCAAAAACCCAGGACGACCTATTGCAGTAAATTTTGTTTTTGGGTTGAAACGTAAATAAAACTTATAAAATCAAAGACTATCATTGTTGTTTGACATTATAAATAAGATTAAAACGAATTTACCGCGTGAAGTTCGTAACATGTTTCGGCGATGTTGCAACCGCGGTTTTCCAGGGTAAACTAAAATGCACTTTACCTTGGCCAACGGCGGTTGCAACATCGCCGAAACGTCGGGTGTTATAAACTTCACGCGGTAAATTCGTTTTTATCTTATTTATAAAGTAAATAAACTTAATAAAACTAAAACCATAAATAAAACGATGTTCGAAGTATATCTTCAGGGTTATTCAATTAGTGAATTTCGACAAAGCAGACTCTAAATTTCTTATGGATAATGCACGTATTGTTTTTATAAACCATTGGATAATCGCAATCTTGACATCAACTTCCAGATATATACAGCTTCCAATACAACAATCTTCATTAGAAACCTTCTTTAAAAAAAATATTTAAATTATGAAAAAAAAATGATATGGCATAGACAGGTTCAATTTAATTTAATGGATTTTTGCAAAACTCTATAACTATTGGAGAATAGAGTTTAAAAAACTATTATTTTCAAGGACTTTATTGAAATCATCATTCTTAATCTTAAAAACAATCGAGGTTTAAAGAATTATATTTAAGTAGTCTTCCACATCTGTGAGAGTATCAAATGGATATGCAATAATAGGGAGTACTAATTGCATGTTTTTAAAATCTAAACAATTTTTTTCTGTCAATTTTGGAATCACAATCATTGCTGTCTTACCAAATATTACTGAATAATGTACGTTTTGAATCTATTTGAGGATAAAGTAGGTTTTGTTACCAATATCTATAGGATAATGTAGGCTTACATCTGAACACTACTTTCAAAATTTATTTTCATACGGAATGAAATAGATATTGCATATTCTGCTAAATCTCAAATGGCATTGACTTTCGTTTACTTTCGACCAATAGCGGATAAAGGAGGTTTTGGTTTATTGATTGAATACACCACAAATATGTGAACAGGTTCGCCGGACTTACAACTATTCTAGCTTATTCTTGTTTAGCTTTTTAATTAATTAAATTACATATACAGGATGAGTTTTTAATTAGTGACGTCCTTGAAGTGGGTGAATCAGTACGAGCTAATAAGCAACTGCTAATATTTTTTTTTGTAAAAAAAAACAAAAATAAAAAAACGGACAAAAAAAATTTCTAAAAAAAAATGCGTTTATAAAAATGTATAAAAAGTGGTGAGCTCGCTGAGTCATCTAGCGGTGGGTAAAATATCGCGAATATTTTACCTGTTGCTATTTGACGCAGCGCGCTCAACGCTTGTCAAACTTTTATTTATCAGTCAAGTTTTTTTTGTTTTCCCAAAAAAAAAACAAAGGTTGCTTATTTGCTCGTACTGATTCACCTACTTCAAGGTGTCACTATTTAAAAACTCTCCCTGTGTATATTTTTCGCTGACGTCACTAATTACTTCCGCTGCGCCTTGAAGTATCTAACTACGTCACGCAATCTCTCCCCGATCTGAGATGCTGTGACGTCGTCGTGTAGATAGCAGCAGCCGTTGCGTTCGTCCGCATTGCAGCCTTGACATCGTTGACATAAAAGTCGACCAGGAAGTGCAATTATATGAGCAAACGGGAAATTTGTGCGGTGCGCTCAGAATTCTCGTAGAAAATTAGCATCGCAAGAACGCCGCGGTTGTGGCAAATAATTGTGATTACTCGAATTACGTCGAATCGCGACGTGCCATTATAAAATTAGTCGAGATAATGGCTGGTGTACTCATCTCATGCTCGGGGAAGACCGGAGAGGTGACGATGTTACACGTCCTGATAATTAGTGATTTACGACATCGCGTGCGCGGTATCCTGCGCTTCAGCAGTCTAATTTTATTTCAATATCTTTTCATAATATTTTAATGTATTTAGTTTAGTTTAAGGTTAATGTACAGCAGGAAGAGAGGGGATGTTAGAAATGGAGAGAGAGATAGAGAGAGAGAGAGGGAACTAATTTGAGGGTAGGTTTCTTTGTGCTGTTTTTTTTATAATAGCTTAGATATGTAACCCAAATATTAACATAGCAACCTAAATGATACTATAATTTTAAACAATTAAAAAAAATCCTAATTTCATCTCGACGAACTACAAACAATGACTCTTTGTTCTAGTTATCAACCATAAATAACGCGATTTTCGAGTTCGACTTTCAATATTCTCATTTTCTACTCTTACCTTTAAAATTATTTAACTCGTAAATCGCAGAAAATATAAAATAATGACTTGAAACAAAATTAGAGGCGTTATTTTCAGCATTCTGAGAACTTTTGCTTTCCATTCTAGCATTAAAAAGTACGCATTTATAGAATACTAGCTGACCCTTGCCCACTTCGTTGGGCGGTAAAACTTTTTACTTGTGATGAAATTATGATTGGGGTTTGGTTAGTAATGAGTACTATGATTTATTTCCTGACTGCCAAAAAAAGGGTTATATTTTTACTGCATATGTTTGTATGTATTTGCATGCCAATTTGACTATACTACCGTTATTTGTTAGTGTCTTCTTGTGAGTGTCTTATTTGTGATGGTTTATCACTTTAACCATTTATTAGTAAAAGTGAAATTATATGCAGTAAAAGGGTAAAGTATTTTGCGACTTACTTTGGAAATCCGACTACTACGAACAAGTCTTTAAGTTTTTCGAATTAATATGTAGCCTATGACACTCACAAATAACGTGGCTTTCTATTGGTAAAAGAATTTTCAAAATCGGTTCAGTAGATCCAGAGATTACTTCCTACAAAGTCACAAACTTTACCTCTTTATAATATTAGTATAGATGACATTCACAAATAACGTGGCTTTCTATTGGTAAAAGAATTTTCGAAATCGGTTTAGTAGATCCAGAGATTACTTCCTACAACGTCACAAACTTTACCTCTTTATAATATTAGTATAGATTGGATGAATATTCTAGAAAGCCCTATCACAACAAAATATCGCTATTATCATCTACATATTTATCGTTTGGTTTTTGTCGTTATACTATACAGCTCTTATAATTTGGTTTATATGTCTCTTGTATATTTTATGATGCAAATAAAATTCAGAATTCATTTTATGATGCAAATTAAACGCAATTTAAAATTCAATTACCGAAAAATATTCAAAAATATATTAGACTTGCTTTTTAATACCCATCATATCTAAATGAATTGCGGATAGCTTATAATCAATAAAACAAAAACGAGTTATATACTGTCAGAATATATTTAATTTTAATGTTCGTTCTTGAAAAATTTGCATATTTCACCGCAAACCTTACTACAGCCATAAAACCACACAACATATCAAGCATTGGAATGATTGAATCATCGTGATAAAGAACGTAATCCTAATGAGACTCGTGTATTGCGTTCCTGGAAGTAGATTAAATTAAATAGAAATCAATTCTCAACGTTAGATATTTATTGATGTGTTGTTTATGTTACGTTCAATCCATAAATCGATCATCAAATGAATAGAACAACTAATAATCAGTCAGTTCCATGTAAACATATTTAAATATGATTATAGATGTATATTATTCAGACATTTTATAAAATCCAAAAGAGTATAACCTCTAGTGGACATTATTAAAATTATGGTAAATCTTTTCCTATTTTAATTTGAATATATCAGATATATGATATACAAACTTACCATAGTAAAAGTCCAAGAACTCGTCAACCAAGTACTTTCTTTATCGAGTTGAAAATGCTCACACAGAAAATACAATACACTCTATGAACAACTAAGGTTGTCGACTACAGCGGGCGAGACCGTCACCTCAGGAAGTTTTAACGATTATTCGTTCTATCTCCCTGGAGTGAGCGCAGAAGACTTGGACAAAACAGTCCACCGTCTAGCTCCGCCACAAACCCGTAAGAGGCCAACGCCTTAACCGCGAGATAGCCAGGAGTGTTATCCAGCGGTCTTACACTCACGCCCTTACTTCCAATTGCGACCAGATTACACCAGTCTCTCGATTGGTTACGAATTCGAGGTCGCTTGCGCGGTCCTCTCCCTTACGAAGCGGTGAAACGGTGTATACCGAATCTATCGCGCGCCACGGCATCCTTTGCCCGGCTGTTTACCCAGAATCGGGTAGCCGATGGTCGTTTCAAGAGCAATCGCCGTAAGGTCCGCAACCACCCCCGCTCTTTAGGAAACAGTACTGCTTCCAGACTCCCCCGATTGTTAGTCAAAGTGCGCAATCGATTGGCTTATGCCGGTGCGCAGACCGTCCAGGAGCGCCAGAAGGTTGATTCCCAGGGGAAACTAACCATAAAGCCAGAGTCCTACCCAGGCTCGCACTTCATGCGTGGAGGCCGTCGGATAGGTGTTGACCCGTGAGTGTGACCAACTCTGAATAGAATGGGTCTTCGTGGTCAACTCAGCAAAGGCCCATTAACTCCCTAACTCTATGAACAAAGATTATAATGGAAATTCACGGTATATGAATGAAGATGCTCATCACTATGACTAGTCCATTTCCGAATTATTCTTTGAGTAGTGCCTGCAAAGTCCTGGCCAATTCACCTGCATTAATCAACAATAGCAGTTTATTGAAGAAGCGACAAAACTACAGAAGATTGTATCCGTCACTCTTCATACAAGTTGCTATACTTCTGCGTCGTTAGTGTCTTACATGTATTGACTTCTTGCGGGTAAATGGCTGAAGTATGCCACGAAGAAATACTGCAGTATTAATCTATATCTAAACATGTTAACGACTGGGAAACATTGCAATATTTAAAACGCCAATTGGGTCATTTTTAAATTGTCTTTATTATATTGTCTTTATTGTAAATTGTTATCCTAAAAAATTAGTTTCAAAATCCGATGCTGCAGCCCTAAAATGCAGTATTTAGATCTCTCTTACAGAGTTGGGAGCTAATGAGAGTTGGAGTTGGCCTGTTGGAGTTGGCCACGAAGACCAATTTGTTCAGGGTCGGTCGCACTCACGGGTCAACAACCATCCGGCAGCCTCCACGCATGAAGTGCGAGCCCGGGTAGGACTCTGGTTTGATAACCAGTTTTTCCTCAGGAGTCAATCTTCTGGCGATCATGGACGGTTTGCGCACCGTACGGCGTCAGCCAATCGCTTGTGCATTCTGACTGACAGTCCGGGGGGACTGGAAACAGTACTGTTTCCTATAGAGCGGAAGGAGTTGTTCAACTTACGGTGACTGCTCTTGAAACAGCCATCGGCTACCCGATTCCGGGTGAACTATCGGGCAAAGGATGCCGTGGTCCGCGATAGATTCGGTAGACACCGTTTCACCGCTACGTAAGGGAGAGGACAGGCCAAGTGACCTCTAACCCATAGCCAGTCGGGCGATTGGAGTAATCTGGTTTCAACTGGCAGTAAGAGCGCGAGTGTCGGCTCGCTGGGTGAATTACCTCGCTATCTCAAGGCAAGGCGTTGGCTTCTTACGGGGCATGTGGCGGAACTTTACGGTAGACTGTTTTGTCCTAAGTATACTGCGTTCCCCTCACGGGAGAGAGAACGATCAAATTTCGTTAAATTTTCCTGAGGTGACGGGTTAGCCCGTTGAAGTCGACAGCTCTAGTTGTCTTATAGCGTATGCTTATTAATGCTTACATTTGTATCAATCAGCCATAATTAACAATGTGCTACTTCTAACGCTTGCTACGCCCAATGTTACGTTTCCTGTGTGATTTATCCGACATTAAACGACAAAGATGTAATTAAATATCCATTATAGACGCTTAGTGTAATTACATAGGAAGTTATGTTCCAGACGACCCCATCCATATCAATTGGACAGATCACTTCATTACATTTATGTCTTAATGACTCGCAAACTCCCACAGGGTCTGCGTCATTAGTATGTAAAGCTTTATTTAGTCCAACCTCGTTTAGATCTCAAGTAAGAGCCGAAGTAAAAAAAGGACTAAATCGGAAAAAAAATGTTTTTCGAGCCGATTTTACCAATTGCTGTTATTGCCGCAAAATGATCGGTAAAAGTCAGATAAAATGCTAAGTGTCATGGCCGCCCGTTATCAGCTGTTTTGTTTAACAAGTCGTTTTGCTGGGTTTATAGGCTAGCATCTTTAAAAAACATGGCGACTAGCAGCATAGTAGGATTTGTCGTCATTGAAATTTGATTAATAAGCGCATATTTTCGAGTATTTGGTAAATAAAAGTAGAAGAGTGGGAGAGATCGCACGCGAGATTCGCAGGTGGGAGAGATCAATTTCGCAAATTTTGAGTATCGTTTTCGAATATCGAAGAAAATCGTATGATAACTCTTTTACTTTTATTGGTTCTATTTTTACATATTTATATAAATTAAAATTCGGGCATACTTTTACGATTTTGCTTGAAATGATTGAATACCTACCAGTTTTGATAGATAAATAACCCTTAGAAAGCTAGCCATGGGAATGACAGTCACGACGGTATGTTTTCAACCCTCGAAAATTTCTTTTTAGGGGGTGTTAGTGCACGCATACTAGTGTATAATGGTGGCTTATTCGATGAAGGCATTTTTTCACGTATTATTACATAAATACATAAATACGGAGATTGGCCGCCCGAGAGTTGTCGCAACAAAAAAAACACCGATCAGTGGTATTAGCATTCCAGCGGTTAATACTCTCTAAAATACTATATCAACATGATAACAAATATTCACCTGTTTTTTGCATCTGCTAATGAAATAATTGACGTTTTTTTAATTGTTTCGTATACTATTAGATATACAACCCAAAACGAAGTTTTCTTAATTTATTAAGATTTCACTAAATCAACAACTATCCTATACAAAAAAAAATATTAAAAAAAACAAAAAAAAAACTTTAGGTACTCATTACAAAACCCAGTCTCAGATATTTCCCGATTTGAAAACCATTATTCTCATGCAGGTATATGAATATTCCATACCTTTACTAGTTACTTTGGAACACCACATTACTGACAATTTAATACCATCAGTTTTAAAGTCTAATAATTCACAGGCTCTTTTATTCACAGGAAAATTTATTAACCATAATGAATATTTAGTTTTATCTAAACGGCTTACTTTTGTCCCAAATTCTATAATTGACCATTTTATTTTTTGATGTAGTATTTTTTTGCGTGGTTTGATATGGCGTGAATTTTGGCATTCACATTACAAAAATTAAAAATAATTCTACATTATACAATGCACTGGCACAATTTTGCTTGTATTCAAACAAGGATTTCACTGCCAAAAAATCACCCTGAACAAATGGTTTATTATAGTATTACTTAACAAAGATAAAGAACCGCCATGTGAGCTAGAGGCTCCAAGTGCTCTACTCTAGCTCACACTTAACCTAACAAAAGAAGAACTTACAGCGTATAACAATCTCAGCAAAGATACAAACATCGTCGTTTTGGCAACTGATAAAGATTCGCCTACAGTTATTCTTAATAAAACAGTGTATAAAGCTGAGGGTTTAAGGCAATTCAAAGAAGAAACTTCATAAAAAAAATATTAAGTGATCCTAATCAAAATTTTGCCAATAAAATAGAAGATATATTGAGCACCAAAAAAAGTTTTGAAAAAATATTAGATGAATATATTAAAACATTATTTCGCGAAGCAATCACAACACCAAAATTTACCAATTTCCAAAACGACATGAAAAGCAATAACGGTGGATCGAGCATTGAATCCGGCCTTGTATATTTTGCTATATATAAATGTATATATTTCTTATATCCTTTAGACCGGTTTCAGTGCTTGACTGACGGTTGGTGTTGACGCGTGTCGGTCGCGTTTGGTAATCTATCAGAATGTATGACTGATTGACTAGCTCTAGAGATCATTACAATATTAAATAAAATTTACCCATTTGCATATTTTGGGTACTACGCATTTACACTGGATGACTTGTATAAGAATTTAAAACATTATTTTTTTGGAAATGCATTGGAAGGCAAATAAAACCCCCAGCACTTATTTTCCAATTCACGCCATGGCTGCGAAGGCATTCCAGATACTGCCTTCTAGGGCAAGAAGTTAAGAATCCTAGTCATGGTCACCTAAATCTATATTAACTGCAGCTACCTCGGTTTAAAAAGAAAAAGAAATTTTTAATTGAACAAAATTTTATAACATAATATTTCATTTTAGGAATATGCACAAACCTTTTTAAGAATATGTTCTCATCTGTAAAATTGAATAGATGGCTAAATATTTTTTTAAGAGTTATTAATTGATGTTAGATATTCGATATTTTAACAAAATGTTCGCCAAAGCGTTATAGTATTTCAACTATTTTACCCCGATTTAAATCTTAATGAAAATATGTGGGAAATTGTGTAAATCGCAACCAACTGTGCAATTAAAAATAATTATTTTAAGATGATATAAGATGAATTTTAAATGTACGATTAAATGTATAATAATAATGCAATGTTGCAATATTGCAATATAGTAATATATTGCATGATATGTATGACCAGTCTTAGAAAAAAAAGTAGATCGCAGCGTGATCTTATAAAAGACTTAATATTTTAAACAAATAGTATTATATAATCTGTAGTTTAATAGATTTCAGGATTTTCTATAGAATTAAAAAGGTAGCTAATTTTGTAGGGTGTACGATCTAGTTGGTAGATCTTCCGATCGCATATAAAATAATTATTCAAATAGGATTTAATTGAATATAATGGCAACACTAGCACAAGCTAGCTAACTCGCCCTCTATTGGGGGAAATAGAAGCGGCCAACTCGACTATCATCCGTCTATTTCGAGATTGATACATGACTAGTGCGCGATCTCATGACATAACGGTGGGTCGATCTCAACCAAAATCTTCAACCTTTGATACGTATAACCAAATAGTATAACAAATAATTTCAGTTTGGGCGTAATCTTGGAGGAATACATACAAACAGACAGGCAGACACACAGACAGACTTAAACCTTGAAATGGTCTTAATCGTCTCAGAGGAGCTGAAAATAGATACTTCCGTCTTCATCCCGATTTGTTTTAGCGCGTTCACAATAATTTTCCTCCTGGTTGATTGGTGAGCCGGAAAAGTGAAAAAATAAATTGAATATTTAAACATTGCCCATTAGGGCCAGTCTCATCTAATCACTATGCATGGATACGAAGTGTTTAAGTATAATCATTTCTACTTTTCCCCCAGTCATTAAATTTCAGGTTGAATTTTGTAATTATATTTCTCATTGGCCATCTGAATAATGTACTCATTCCTATCCTATGCATATACTTTCTTCAAGTATATATATATTTATAAAAAGTAACACCGTACCCTACCACCGTACCTTATGATATGACGAAGTCTTCTGATAGTATTGATTGTTACTCACCTGTATAATTTGTTAATACATTTTCTGGTTCATTCTTGCGTTTAAAAAAATCAGCTTTCTTTCGCTCGACTACCTGAAACATACATAGTAAAACAACTTAATTATTGCCATTTGGGCCTATTTGCCTATTGGGCTATTCAATATAGATAAAAAGTGAGGTTTTCTTTGCAAAAGTTGACTAGTTTTTGTTTTTGAGAGAGTTTTAAAGGTTGGGCTCCCGTGACCCAGTGTGAGTTTCCACCTTCGTCTTCCTCACACACCCGCTCGCTGCGCCATCTTGAAAAATGACGACAAAATTTGCATAATGTCTATTTACTACTATCTATCTACTAGCTTCCAGTATGTTCTAAAGTAAAACAGTCTTAGTGAATATTATAGAAACGGGAAATCTCCAAATTTACTCTATGAAACGTTTTTTTTTTCACTTAGGGGTGTCGACCACAACGGGCGAACTTGTCACCTCAGGCAGTTTTTTAAATATTTATCGTTCTTTCTCCCGTGAGGTGAGTGTAGAAGACTTAGGGAGGAAACAGACCACAACGCCTTACCGCAAGAGACGAGGTATGCACCCAGCGCGGCGGGCCGACCGTCCGACTTTACTTCCAGTTTCGGCCAGATTTCTCCGGCCTCCCGGCTGGTTACGGCTGTTTTAACGGCCTGTTTTTACGGACCGTTTTAAGACAGATGAATAGGTTCTGAATTTACCACAAAGTTGAGGGTGAGCATGCGACTCAGGCGATACGCAAGCGCACGTTTGGCGCTCGCGAGCCACGAAGTAAAACTGAGAAAAGAGATATTTCCGCCCCTATAAAACATATCATAAAATAGAAATATACAAAAAGAGACAATTTTATATATTCCAGTATGATTTTTTTTCGTCAGGCGCCTGGACTTCAAGTAAAAAATCAATTGAAACCGGTTTCAAAGGGTTTTAAAAAAATAGTTGAAAATGGTTTCAACGTGTTGTTGTAAGCAAGCATTAGCAAGCAAAAACTAGTTGATTTGGTTTTAATCGGAATGTTTGGTGAAAAATACAATGATAGAGAATTCTCTCTTATTTGATATTTCTGTATATTAGACTTTGTTTTACTGTGAGAAATTGCTTCATTACCAGTGCTTAGAACTAACCGAACTTACTAAGGGTAAAATGTCTATTATGACTGGACCACAGGCCACAAAACCTTAGAACATTTTAAGGAAAAAACGTTTTTCTAAGAGCCAAGAATGTTATAATCAACAAAAGGTATCCACAACTTTAGTTATTTTATTTTATATTAGCTAATCCCGGCCAGGTTTCGCTGTGGCTCAGTCTGATATGAAATTAAAGGGAAATGCACCGAAGACTTCACCGTTGTTGAAAGACTTTTGTCGCGCGTATTCGAATGCAAAGATGTAAAAGTTTCTTCTTACTATGAAAACACGCGCGTATTCGAATGCAACATTATGTCAACAATTCAAGTCAATCGACTGACTACTTTTCGGGTTTTGCGAACCTAAACGCAGGCAAACATACGCAGGCTGAATTTTTATAAAGGTATATGAGAAGATAAAAAAAATAACGACTCGATGCGAACGACTATTTTTATAAGGGTTTTAAAAATATTTTTTTGCAATAACATTGTTAAATGAATGTTATTCTCGCCGTTAATGTAATCCCAGTTAATTTAATCCCAGTTAATGTAATCCCGTTAATGTAATCCCAGTTAATGTAATCCCGTTATAGTAATCCCGTTAATTTACTCGCCTTTTTAGTGAAATCTTTCAAGATTTTCAAATTGCAACGCTGTGCGTAGGAAAAGGGTGTCATTAGAAAAAACATCTCCGGCTGCAACCAAATTTTGAACATTCTCTGGTATACGATGTCCATTTGACTCATACTGTGTTTCATGTATGGTAGATCAGGATCTTCTTGCGCGTTTACAATCACACCCATTGCTGTTTCTGAAATTAATTAATATATGAAGATTTGGGTACTTAAAGCATTATAGGTGCTGCCCCGGCAGTATTCACAATGCCCAGAGAAGACGAGCAGTATGAACAATTAGCGTAAGTAGCTTTTTATATGACTGCCCGGCAAATAAGTAGTGTAATATGTTCAGGGTTCATCAATGAATATTTTCCGTTTCTTTATTCCACTATAACTTCTAAACGCTCAAACCGATTCATAAGTATGTGGCATCGTTAGAATCACTATTTCATTCCGAGTGTCATAGATTGCATTAGATATTCAAATATCAAATAACTAGTTGTCTAAATCTCCAAATGTCCAAATGTCAATAAATTAACAAATATATCGTATTCAGTGTCAAATGAAAGGTCAGTTTGAGTACATTCCAGAAATATACATGTACCTATATGGATAAATACATGGGAAACAAATATTTCATAAAAAAACCGTAATCAAAATATTTATTTAATACAATAGTTCCCTTTCCGTAATAGCAGTCGTTTGTTTTTATTTGTTTTTATATATTTACTTTTTACTTTATTTTAATTCGATATTTTGATATATTTCAAACTTTTAGCCTATATTTAAGAAGATGTGATTTACTAATTGTTTTTTCTCTTTAATTCGGCTCTATTGAAAAGATTTTAGCTAAAGGATCAGATTCATCAGTAACTAAGGGACACCCAATGAACCTTTATAGCACAGTCAAAAGTTGTACACGTCCATGTCCTCGCTTTTATTATTTTTATTTCTACATCAATTCCTTTCAACGAATTTTTTCAAAAGATTTTACCAAAATCCCTTATAATATTATTAATAGTATAATCTTGACATAAATAATCTCATGGGCATTAAGAGTAATGGTTTTGGTGCTTTCTTTCATAAAAATAAAAGTGGGCATATCAAGCTTTATTAATCTGATTTAATAATTGATTCATTTAATATTTTGAAATATTTCGAGCTGTGCTATGTCGCAAAACGATGAGCTTGGTTTTTGAGATGAATGGGAGTGATAGGTGATCGTTGACCGGTGACAAAGCTACTCCCATAAACCTCCATAGCACAGTCGAAATTTGTGCATATCCATACATATACATATATCATTTAAACATAAGCATTCCAATCCAATCCGGGAAGTCTTTCGCTGCCTTGTGAGTAGCTATTATTATTTTTATTTCTACATCAAACCATCATTCTCTATCATCAAAATTTTACTAAAATCCTTTAAAATAATATTAATATTATTCAATTTAATGGAACCTTGCTACAATAAAAAACTACCCCATAAAAACTCTTATAAAGATCATTTAGGCTTAAGTGTAAACTTCTCAATCCAGAATGATAATTTCAGTTCTTTATTTTATAAAAATGATCATATCAAGATTCTTATTTTAACCCTCTGTAACTGACGCGGTAAAATTGCAAAATGTATCATGCGTCGCTATTTTTTCAAATCCAGACTCCTGCATTCTCAGTACCTTTCTATTGCAAGTTTTATTTTTCTTTCAAGTTTCTATTAAATTGGTTTCCCCTAAGGGATGACCGTCCAGCGCCACTGAACGGTTTGCGCATCGCGCGTCGTCGGCCAATCGGTTGTGTTATCTGGCTAATTACTGGACGAGTGTGAAGACCATGGATGTATACTGTCTCCTAAGCGGCGGGGATGGATGTTGATCTGCCGTCTCCCACTCTTGAAATAACCAATCAACTACTTGATCCGGGCAAAAGATGCCATGGTCCGTGATAGATTCAATCTGAATCATTGCTGAAAATACGACAGCTATGGGACCGTGCAAGCGAAATTGAGCCCGCAACCAGTCGGACGGACAGAGCCAGAGGTATCCTGATGGCTATATTCAGATGGAGATATCCTGCAAAAACTGGTAACCAGGGGGCGAGGTAACTTTTTAGTGCCTCATCGTAAGGCTTTGGACTCTGGCGTGATAATGGCTTTGATGGACGGTAGGTTTATATCGTTTTAAAGTCTTCTACGCTCACCTCACGGATTACAGAACGATCATTATCGTTAACACTCCTGGGGTAACGGGTTAGCCTGTTGTAGTCGACATCTGCAAGACCCAAGATAACACCGATAGATCAGCCGATGTCTCTAAACCGATGGACTTAAAATTCAGAGGAAACGATGCGATGCAGGACAATTGGATTGCAGCAGACAAACCCTTTGAAGCGGTGTTCTGCTGCATTTCCATTTAATATGTTGTTTTAGTGGTTGTAGAAAAATAGTGTGAGGTGTGCGTGTCAAAAGCGATTTTTACCAAATTTCTGTCTTAGATGTTTCACGTTAAATATCTGAGCGCCCCGAAAAATCCCTACCTACATCTATATGAAAAGTTAAACGAAAGTTATCTAATGGGTTTTACAATAAGGGCGGGTTGATGTTAATTAATTAACATATAATTAGTTAATATATTATTTGGTAGTAAAATACTACCAAACAACTTCATTAGACCAAATATATAATATTTGATTATAACTTAACATATTGTCAAAAACACTTGAAAAATGTATGGGTAAAACGAACAGTTTCGATAGTGATTATGAATGATGGGGACAATGACCCCCAATCTTCAATAAAAGACGGCACTAAAAGAAGAATATATTGGGAGTTCATTATGTCTAACTATAATTTACTTACCGCATACAATATCCAATGTGCAAGGGCTGATGTATTCAAATACATCAAACTTTTCCTTCTCAATTTCCTTTTCGAGTTTCTTTACGAGTATGCCGCTCTGGATGTTGAACACCTCCATGAAACTGTCCAAGATTTTCTGGTTGAATGTTGGCATGAGCGTTTTCCTGTGACGTTTCCAGGTTGGTACTGAAAGTCAATAATATTTCAGTAGGTACTACATTAATGATTTTTTGATTGTAAGGCTTATTAAAATTAAAATTAGAAAGATATGTATTTTATCTTATTCATCGCAACAAAAGATAACACCAGAGCGTACAACTAATTCGTTGCACAAAAACAAATTATAGGTGCCTAAATCAAACGCGAAATAAAAAAAAACTAAAATTGAATATTGCTGAAAGATAGGAGCGGGTAATAGTTCCGTGCAGCTTGAATTATACTACCTGCTCGTTACTTTAGGTCGGCTTAACTCACGGTTCAACTCCCATCCGGTAGCCTCCTCGAAGAGGGCCGAACCTATAAAAGACTCTGTTTCCCCTGTTACGGCTGTGTCGTGGGCAGGTGGGATCGGATCGTATGTGGGAAGACCACGGGCGGTTTGCCGATCGTGCTGCGTTAGCCAATCGACTCTGTACTCCGGCGAATAACCGGTGGCTAATCTGATACGTTTCCTAAGCATCGGGGGTGGTTGTTGTCAGTTGACTGATCCCGTGTGATATTGACGGGTAAAGGGTGCCACGGCCCACAATAAATTCGAACTGAAATACCACTAACATCAAGTATAGGCCGCGCAAGCGATTTCAAAACTGCAACCAGTAAAGGACGGAGAAATCCGAAGAAGCTGTAATATTGGTCTCTTACGATTGGCGTAGTTCCTAATTCAATATAAAAATACGACTAGGTACATGCTATTTTCCGAGGCTATTATCAGGTAAGCACTAGCCGCAACGCTAGCCAAAATAGTCAGAAGTCTGGTAACCACTTATCGCCGATACTTCAAGGAGAATAATAAAAACATAAGGAGAATAATATGATCAACCCTATTAAGTTGTAAATTATGTTGTAAACACCGGACATTAAATAAATTCCTATCCGTACATATACAAAGATTCCATTTTTGCAATGTTGCATTCCGGTACCATATAATATGTAAAGCGTTTACTCAGAAATCTACGGTATTATGAGCATTTTGTAACGTATCGTTATAAATTACAATATATCCTCATGATTCTCACCTGATCCGGACACTAATCCTTCTCCAAGCCATGGTCGCATGAATTTGTATACCGTATCCTTTTCCAAGCAGTTGTTTAGGATCGTATCAATATAATCCGGATTAGTTAAACCTGGAAATATGAAAATATTAACTTCCTTAATTGAATTAGCTGATATCTACTGGTTGGTCCTCAGCCACATGGCTACGTTCAAAGAACCTACCATTGGACTGATTATAATAAATATAGAGAGTTAAGACTGTTAGTAACTGCCAATAATTTTACCACAGGGCCAACGGGTCACTCCGGCGCCTAGCTGGGTCCCACATTCGGAAGAAAGGATTCCATTCCAAATTGGAAGGAAAGAAGGAATGCTTCTTATTTTCCTGGCCCACTAATCCACCAGGAGGAAAAGTATTGCGAACGGGCTAAAAAAATATGGGATGAAGACAGAAATATCCAGTTTAAGCCCCCTGAGACGGTTAATACAATTTTCAGATTGAAGTCTCTCTGTTTGTCTGCCTATCTGTGTATGTGTGTGTGTGTGTGTGTGTATTTCACCACGATAGCGCCAAAACGCGTAATCCGATTGAGCTTAAATTTGGTATGCAATCATCATTTAGCCATGACAAGAGTTGACAAGATTGTGGTTAAATCCGATTTGGTTTAAATCGGCTCACTAGTCATATATCAATCTCGAAATATTGGAATTAGTAACTTGAAAATTATTACACATATGCCTTGTTATGCCTAAATTAAATTTTTTATTTTTATTTATAAGTACTTATTACAATGGTTACGACTAATTATACCAAACAAGTTCAAGAATCAAACATAAACAGTTCAGAGAAACCGTCACATCGTGTTTGGCACCTGCCTAAAACTCATCTAACTAGGTCAACTAAGACCTATACAGGCCTATAGAGGCCTATACATCTAGATACCTAGATGAGCTAATTACAATACGTATAATGACAATGATAAGCACGTCATATCAGGTAATTACATATAACTAAACAAAATATTTACTAGCAATAATATCTATAAATATATATATTGGATAAATATATACAAACATACATAAATATATAAACATACCTATAATATATATATATATATATATATATATATATATATATATATATATATATATATATATATATATATATATATATATATATATATATATATATATATATATATATATATATATATATATATATATATATATATATATATATATATATATATATATATATATATATATATATATATATATATATATATATATATATATATATATATATATATATATATATATATATATATATATATATATATATATATATATATATATATATATATATATATATATATATATATATATATATATATATATATATATATATATATATATATATATATATATATATATATATATATATATATATATATATATATATATATATATATATATATATATATATATATATATATATATATATATATATATATATATATATATATATATATATATATATATATATATATATATAAATAAATATATATATATATATATATATATATATATATATATATATATATATATATATATATATATATATATATATATATATATATATATATATATATATATATATATATATATATATATATATATATATATATATATATATATATATATATATATATATATATATATATATATATATATATATATATATATATATATATATATATATATATATATATATATATATATATATATATATATATATATATATATATATATATATATATTGTTAGGGCCTAAGTTTATTGTAAACAAACTTTAATTTAAATAGTCTAAATAATCAAATCAATTAAATTTGTCATCGCGCAGTAGACGCGATACATCGAACATCTTACCGTATATAGGCGACAAGTCGCGCACGTCCCTAATTAATTTTAAATCGAGTAAGGTAGAATATTTTTATATAGAGAAGAGAAATCTCCCCTTTTTTTTTTTTGGCTGGCAACCACCGAGGAGGACGGTCGACAAGAGAGCGGCCGCTCCGCCGCTGGCGGAGCGGGCCGGCTACCGCCCAGTTAATTATTCATTTTGTGCCATCAGTCGTTAGTCGACACAGTCTAAATTTTGTGAACTCTAAAATCTATAACTAAACTCAGTTCAACATCCGGGCAGGACCTCAGCGGATTCCATACCTTATACAGGCAAGTCTTCTATCTGTAACCATTAGCTTCCCCTCATAAAGTCAGATTTTAAAAATAATAAATTTAAATTAAAAAGATTGTTTTTAAAGCCAAATCCCCTGTAAATTACCGTTGCCATATCTTCGTTGGCGAATAAATTAGAGTCACATAAAATCAAAATTTATTAAATTGAGTACGTCGAAATAGAGGTAGGTAGTGCGTAGGATGTGCTATAATTCCCGGTGTCTAAGCATCGCATTCAGCCTTCTCGCCTCAATCGAGTTCTCTAGTACCATTTAAATATTGATTCGGAAATAACAATTTAAAATTTAAAATCGTATCCGGGGAGCAGGTGATAAAAATCCAGAAGCAACCTCCCAAATACTCCCGAGGGTAGCAGTGTGTTCCTCCTCTATTCCAGAACCCGAAGAACCACAACACCTGTCCAAAATCCCACTTCGCCGAATTTAGTCCTGAAAAATTGAAGCCCGTAACGTTCAATTTTCATGAATCTAATCTTAGAATATTGCTAATTTATATTACTCGGATTCGCCATATGCTATGGCTTAGCTTTCTTTCTTATAATTAAATAAAATATATTTTTCTGTTAAAATAAACCTTTCATTTGAGTTAATAATCATTATTGAGCGGATTGAAGAAATTAAGACGGTAGCTAAAAATACCGCCGGGTCAGAGCGGGCTATAGTCCCGTAGGTACCCGACTAACACAGGACAGAGTAATGTTTCAGGGCAAGGGATAAATAAAAGAATAATTTTATAAAAGAAAGTTTAAAATCATATAATTAATTTTATCATTTAGCGGAGAAAGGAACCGCAGTACTTTATGAATTATTTGCAGCAATCTGCTGGTTTATAGCGTTCTTAAATTCAAATTAGCATTTCTCGTTTTTTAAATATAATTATCTAGTAATCATTTCCAATATCTTCATTAGACGATTTTAGCCATTGATTGTGGTAAGGCGGCGGACGACCAGGGAGGGCGAGCGCTCCAAGCGGGCGCGATCGGCACGCGCCGGCGCAGTACCTCGTCGGTACGCCGATAGAGGGCGCGGTGAATAAATCATAATATTCGATCTCGTCGCCGCCGCGCGGTAAAATTGGTATCGCTTCTTCTTCTTTTAGTCCTCTCACAAGTTATATCGAAATTCAGCTCATAAATAAAACGCAACTAGGATATTTGACCGTCCATTCACTTTGAATGCTCTCGACATTTGGACGACGTCAACACGGGATTTTAACCACCCCTGAGCACGACCGAGCTGCCGTGGTATCCTTGGCGTCGCTCCACTCCCACGCACAAAGGTAACTTCCCAGGCGGAGGGAGGCCCTTTGCATTTGTTTATGTTGTCTAACATCTATTTCTCGCATGTGTAGCTGGCGCCTCTACAAATAAATACACTTTTATCGTTACACATAGCACTCTTCAAATACAACTTTATATCTAATTTTAATTAGACACATAACAATATATATTTATATATATATATATATATATATATATATATATATATATATATATATATATATATATATATATATATATATATATATATATATATATATATATATATATATATATATATATATATATATATATATATATATATATATATATATATATATATATACATATATACATATATACATATATATATATATATATATATATATATATACATATATATATGTATATATATATATATATATATATATATATATATATATATATATATATATATATATATATATATATATATATATATATATATATATATATATATATATATATATATATATATATATATATATATATATATATATATATATATATATATATATATATATAATATATATATATATATATTGTAACATTTTAATCTTTATATATATATATAGAAACCATAGAAACTATAGAAAATGTAAAAAAGAAGAGAAAGTTTCAGAATTTCTTTATTATACAACCGAAACGTTACGTTCTGCACGGAAGAAGTCCGTACAGCTAAATACACAAAATGCAGATAAAAGATATTCAAAATCAATAATAAAAGAATATAAAAAAAGCCTTTAAAGGAAATCAAATGTAAAATATAATAAAATAGAACAATTTAAAAACGATGTAAAAACAATAATAAATAAAAACGCTAGTCAGCGGAGAGGGAGAACTCAGGGTCGGCTCTCCGTTCTTGTTCCAATTATAGATAAAATTTACAACTAAAATGGTTAAAACATTAAAATACAATAAAATGATGGTTCAGGTAGTGGAAGGGTTTGAATTTCGCGCGTTGAGCTGCATTTCCCACGGCGAACACCAGGGCTGACGTCTGTTCCCCGTTCGGCGCGCGGACGGTACGATCCTCGCAACTATCGTACTGGTACGATACGAGACTCGGTTGATATGGATAAGCGGCAGTATTCAAATATCACGCCCGTCTCGAAGGGCGAGAAGGTGGACGTAGCACGATGTGGCGGTAGTCAATGTCGGCAATCCGCAGCGCAGATCACAACCGCCGCTGTAGAATTAATCCACCGAAGAATAAGGCCGCTGTAGAATTAATCCACCGTAGAATAAGGCCGTTTTCAAAATCCTCCGCGGAGATCCCTGCAGCCGTAGAAAGGCTTCATTACAATATGATCGCGCCAAGAACGAAAACGGATCATCGAAAGGAACAGCGACTATCGCCTCAGTCCAGTCGTTGATTTCCGATACATCGTCAAACGATCCAAATAAAAGTCACTTAATAGTTCTAACATCGAGCAAACTCACCAGGTAATAGTCCTAAATCACACACAGACTCCCCGGGATCTCGTTCGGAATCAAGTCGGATTCAAAATGACCCAAATTCTCTTTTGGCTGGTAGACCGCCAAACTTTTGGCGGGCCCGGCAAGGAAACCCCTTATGCTATACGCGCGAGTTTTTAAAATCAAATTCGACATTTGAATAGCGTTATATTAAAATATTAAAATCATGTGATAATAAAATTTATTTTTATTTATAGTGAAAACTATGATGAAATACCCATATTGCACTATCCTTAATTTAAAATCCGGAATCCAAAATCGTAAAGGAACCAACGACCTTCGACTGCTGTCAATCTACATTCCACAATTCCATCAGAGAATAATTAAAATATTCTGAATGTAAATTTATCAGCTAACAAAATAATTAGGAATTATGACCAAAAGACTTATCAAAAACTATAACTAAATAATTAACCACTTTTGGCCGATATTCCGAACATCGTACAGTCTCCTTTGTTTCTGGGAACGATTCTCATCGAATCATCGCAGACGTCACTATTCGCTTCTGATTGGTCAGCCGCGCGAAAAAGTCGAAATGTCAAAAAATGAACACGTCGCGCCATCGATCGCTGGAGTGAATGAATATTGTGGAAGGAAATTGTGAAAAAGCAAATCAGAAAACGCGAAGTGCTTTACAATATATATTTTATATATATATATATATATATATATATATATATATATATATATATATATATATATATATATATATATATATATATATATATATATATATATATATATATATATATATATATATATATATATATATATATATATATATATATATATATATATATATATATATAAGATGATTATAAAGTAAATAATTATAAAAGCCACTTACATCGTGACGAAGGATTCCCTTGATCGGATTCGGGAATGCTTTAGGTGTTAACGAGAATGATGAATGCCTCTCACTTGCGGAAAGAGGAGTAGGTTTAAGTTGTAAAATGGGCCCAACTTAAACCTACTCCTCTTTCCGCAAGTGAGAGGCATTCATCATTCTCGTTAACACCTAAAGTATTCCCGAATCCGATCAAGGGAATCCTTCGTCACGATGTAAGTGGCTTTTATAATTATTTACTTTATAATCATCTTATTGATCAATTCTAAAAAGAATATATACACAAAACTATCATATATATATATATATATATATATATATATATATATATATATATATATATATATATATATATATATATATATATATATATATATATATATATATATATATATATATATATATATATATATATATATATATATATATATATATATATATATATATATATATATATATATATATATAACCTTACAAACAGCAATGATCAGTAATTCGTCGTTTAATTTTGATGGGCCCAACTCTAATAACCAGGAATTGATTTTCTGTTCAAACGTACTTATTATCTTTATGTTTTTAATCTTTTCATCAATACAGTTGTAAATTTTAGGTCCCAGAAAATAAATTTGTCGTTGAGTAAAAGTCGTTTTAACATGTGGAATTAGATAGTTTTGTTTTTCTGCATTTCTTGTATTACGCGTTTCTGGCTTCTAGGTTTTAGGTGTTTGTTTCTATGGAAATTAGGCAGTATATTCTTTACAAAAAGTTGTTGGATATTTAGGACTTTAGCTTCAGTAAACAGTAGCTCCGATTTGTATCGCCTGGGCTTCTTGTGAATAATGCGAAGCAGAAGCTTTTGAACCTTCTGTACTGTGTCAAGTAGTTTTTTGGTGCATGTTCCCCAGGTAGTTATGCCGTAAATCCACAAACTTTGGCATATACCATTCTAATAATTTTTTTTGGTAAAATATTTCGGAGATCACAAAATACGTGAACTAGTTTCCTGCTTCTGTCAGTAATAGACATTACTTCATTTGACCAATTTAGATTTGAAGCAATAATGATTCCTAAATACTTCATGTCGTTCACTTTCTCAAGCGTAGGGCACAGGCAAGGCACACCCCCTCCAACACATGTGGGTTTATGAATTGTTAGTAAGTGTAAACTTGTGTCGATGTGTCGTAGACTGAAGTTGATATATTTCGATTTAGAGGAATTAAGAGTAAGGAGGTTATTGTCAAGCCAATTTTTAACCAAATTTATGATGTTTTGTGATTTATTTATTACTTGATGCCATGTACTGCCTCGGCTAATAAAATTGTGTCATCGGCGAATGTAATTATTCTGCCGTCTAATCGAATATTGCACAGGTCATTGATATATATGACGAATAGAAGTGGTCCCAGTACGCTGCCTTGGGGTACACCATAAACAGTGGTGCGTTCAGTCCTTAGATGACCATTTATGGAAATGACTTGCGGTCTCATCTCCAAGTAACTTTGGAACCACAACAGTGAAGGTCCTTCAATTCCAATCATTTCTAGTTTTTTTACTAGTATGGCGTGAGAAACGGTGTCAAAGGCTTTAGCTAAGTCCAGAAATACCGCCGTCACCTTTTTTGATTTGTCTAGATTTTCGGATATATATTGATTTAGGGTATTTATGGCGTCGTTTGTACTCTGACCTTGTCTAAAGCCAAATTGGTTTGGTGAAAAAAATCCTACTTCTTCAAGGTATTCAGTTAGCCTATTTTTAACAATTTTTTCGATAACCTTTGAAGCTATATTCAGCAGCGAGATTGGACGGTAATTCCCAATGTACTCCGTATTGCCAGATTTATGGATTGGGATGACTTTCGCAGACTTAAGCCATCGGGGGAACTGGCCTGATTCAAAACTAACGTTTATTACGTGTGCCAGAGGCTCCGCAATAATATCAGATGCCTCCTTGAAAATAGTTACAGGTAGACCGTCGATGCCCGGTGAACATCCCGTTTTAAGTATATTGATTGTCTTGGATACTTCAAGTTTGTTTGTAGGTAGGAGTTTAAAACATTTATCTTTTTTTAGAGTAACATCAATTAAGTTAGCCAAAACTGTTTCTGTAGTTTGGGAGTCACGTAATATTGATTTTGCTAACTTCTGTCCTGCTGTTGTGAAGAATTCATTGACATAATTTACAATATCAGTCTTATGAGTTTCCATGTGTTTTAAATCCTTGCCTATTAATATTTTTTCAAAAGTAGGTTTAATTTTTTGTCTTGAGGCCATATTGTTAATGATTTCCCAAATTTTTCTTTTATCTTCGCCAGCTTGTCGTATCTGTTCAGTATAATATATTTCCTTAGTTTTTTTAATAATATTTGTACATATGTTTCGATATTTTTTGTAGTATGTGTAAAGTTGTATATCATTTGGGTTGTCTTTTGTTAGCTTATGAATCTTGTCACGTTTTTTAATACAAAATAGAAGGCCTTCCGTAATCCACGGTTTGAGTTTAGTGTGTACTTTCCTTTTTGTGACTTTCTTATTAGAAGACGAGTCTTTGAGACATTGAGTCATTATGTTTAGGAGATTATTAGCTGCAACGTTTGCCTCTTTTGCATTTAGTACTGAAGACCAGTTTGATTTTTTAATTAAATCCAATAGCTTAACGTTATCTATGACTGGCTTACTGACTATCGGATGGGTAGATTTTACTGTGTTTCTCGATATACAGAGTCCATTGAGGTAATGGTCTGTGATTGAAGTTTTCAAGATAAATGATTTTACTAGTAGTTTAGATCTGACCATGAAATGATCAATACAACTGGATTGATAACGATCTACTCTTGAAGCTTTGTTGATTGCAGCTGTCATTCCAATTTTGGCCAGCATGTTGAGATAATCCTCTGACTGTGCATGCCGATTATTAATGATATTAATATTCATATCTCCGGCTACTATTATACTGCTTCCATCATGGAATACTGTTGCAGCACATTGTTTAGCGATTCTAAGAAGTTAGAAAATGTTTGTTTTGCTAGGCGTCTTGTACATTGCAAAAAGATTAATGTTTTTATTTATTATTATATGCAGGCAGTTAGCATCGTCGATTATTTTTTCCGTTACTATAGCACTAATTTCTGATTTTATTTATTTCATTTTATTTTATTTTATTAATTTTAGGAATCTTACAGCTAGGTATACGGTTATTACAAATTAATATGTATATAAGGCCAATTACAAGGTTCCACAAGTAAAAATGTATGAATAGATATATAAGAGGGGGAGAAAAAAAATATGTAGACCACAACCCCGTCATTTTGCAATTTTACATTTTTTGTGTAGTGACATTTGTATCCATTTAGTATTTTGGGTACATGGAAATCACTGATCCAACATTCGGTAAGAATCAGGATATCCACTTTATTGTTAAATTGGTGCAGTAAAAGAAGAAAATCATCGAAATTTTTCCTAATGCTACGAATATTAAGTGATATTATTTTAAGATGTTTCTCGGATTTAATGTATTTTTTACAATTATTAACTGAATCAAAGACTTTACAAGGGATGCTTTCATAGTCGTCTAAGCAATCGATGAAATCAGCCATTTCTATTTAAATAGAATAAATTGATTTTCGACCCATCGAGCAGTATTTGCACTAATTGTAGCTTAATTATTGGTATTTTCATTTTTAATAAATGAGTTTTTATGGAGATTAATATTAGGCAATTCCTCGAAATAAAATCATAGACATGTTTATATGTTAGCGATGATATTGCTGCTGCTCTTTATTAAAAGAATTGGAGTCGGTTTTTCTTTTGGTTAAAATTTTGTCTATTATAATATAATATTTGCTTTTTAGCTATCTCCGCAGTATGGACCAGAATTATCTATGCGTATTGGGAGAAAATTTGAAATACATATGTAGCAAATATTTTTTTTTGTAATAAGAATTACTTTGATAATTAAAATTAATTTGGCATACTATGTATATTGTAAATAAATAAATTTATGTATGTTTAAAAAGCATTTTTTATAAATAATATAATATATAGTTTTTTTTATAAATAATATAATTTTTATTATTTTCGCTGACTCTTTTATTACTATTTCTTATGAATTAATTTTGGTTATTATTATTTAATATTATTTGAATTTTTTAAAATTTTATTTTATTTAACACGATTATTTATTTTCTGTATTCTATTTTTATTATTTCCGATTATGTTTATTAGCTTAAATTTATAATGGTGACGGTAATATATATTTATATGTTTTTTTGTTCTTCTTTTTTAAAATTGCCGATGCCGGTGCCCTGGAACAAGTCCTGGCACTTAGTTGGGCAGCAGCAGCACTTACATGCTAATGTCGGCCTTGTTCAATTGTTATTTTTATTTTAATAATTTTTAATACTTATTAAATATTGACATGAATATTAGCCATGCATATTTATTGAAAATGAGTTATTAAATTAATTAATTAATTAATTAAATAAATAAATAGAAAATATATTATAAAAAGAAAATATATTATGTTATGAAATCGAAGACTATCGCGGTTGTTTGACATTATACATAGGATAGAAACGAATTTACCGTGTGAAATACCGGCTGCAACGACACCGAAACGTCGGGTGCTACAAATTTCACGCGGTAAATTCGTTTCTATCCTATTTATATAAAATGTTTCAGAAATTTTCCCCATGAAAATGAATGATGACGCCCTAGGCACATACACGTTTGTCTATATCGATAATTTCTTGTCATGGCTATTTCGGGAATTGTAAAAAGAACAACTTAAATGCGTTGGTATTATAGTCGGTCACGGCACACCAAGAAAAAGAAACTTGTCGTTTCATCAAACTTGCTAGCATCATTTGAACGTTTAGCATGCCATCTGTTTGTTACTAGAGCCACTAACATTCACTATATTAGAGGGAATGGGGCAAGGAAGAATTACGAGAAAATTGAAGTAAGCTAAGAGCTGAACAAAAAGAGACGAAATAATAGAAAGTGAAATTTTGTTTCCTTCACTATTAAGAAACATTCCTGAAATTAAGGCATTAATCCAGGAAATTTTGATACATTGTATAAATAAAATTAGGAAGATACATTATAATAATCAATTACTTACAGATGTAAAAGATAGGTCCCAACCAAACGCTAATTAGGCCATCATTTTCGTTAGCTTTCCGAGATACCCAGTAGAGGTTATTCAAAATATCTGAAATGATATTTCAGGCACTTTGAATTTATGTTCACTATGACTTTCTTGACTATGTAGATATGTCTAAAATTATATTTTACCTTCGGTGGTTCCTGCAAATTGGTGAGCGTTTCCAATAAAAGGCAACATTTTTGATATTTTTGGCAACTTATCAGCCAATTCGTACATCCTCCTCCGAGAATACCGGAACCTCACGTACCAACCGATGAGCAATAAGATACATCCCAACATCAAAGTCTCCATCGTGTTGTACGTTGAATACACTCCGAGAAATTTATCCCTCAACATATTTTTAAGGAATTGGGAAATTTTGTTTTATTTAAATATTAATTACACTACAACATAAACATCATGTTTGTAATGCTAGATGACCTTTATGCTGAAGCGACAAATAATAACTAATATGATTGGAAACCTGAGCATGCTCTTATTACATCGGATCTTGTGACATATTAACACTGTATTGTAGTATGGGGTCAATTTAATCTAACACCATACCTTTTTTCACTGGAAAGTCTCAAATTCGATGTTTATGATTCACTGCAATATGACTTCTAAGCCTAGCTGACTTTTACCTATGTTAAAATAGAAGTTAAACTATACAACAATGTGTTTTATAATTTTATGTCTACCATAAAAAATGTTCAAGGACTCACAGGAAATTGTATATTTGTTAATTTAATGTACCCGCAACGATTTTTATATCCGGCATTTTATGAATTTTCAGGGTCGATACGTCTTTTTACATAATAATTGTAATTAGACTTAAGATAAAAACATCGGTATTTTTTTTTTAAATAATTCTAATTTTTAATTGAAATAAATTAATAGTTTAAAAAAAACACTAAAAACACGTTTTTATAAACGATCTTAAATCATGGTCAAAGTTCATTACAAGACCTTTCTAACAAGTTCAAACACGGCTATGATACGATATTCCATCATGGAATGCCAGTGCCTATCTTCCGGCTTCATCATCAGACCTTGAAACCTAATCGTGGTCAAAGATCATTCCAAGACTTTTCTAACAAGTGCAAACACAGCTATGATACGATGTTCCGTCATGAAGTTCCAGTTCATATCTTCCGACTCCATCATCAGATCAGTTCGACAGTACCATATTATTGTATTGTCATCAGAACTACATGTAGCTGCTAATTTTCATGATGCTACGATCCTTGGAAGACGGTTAAATTAGTTACCTTAGATTCCATTACATAGTTACATACAGGTCGACCTAATAAAAGCGTGTTAAAAACAACTTAATCTTAACAAAACCATACTGATCAAATATTTCAAATCATGAAAACCTTGTTGTAAAATTCAACCACCAAAGTTAAAACGAAGGTGGAAAATATTACCTTTTTCTATAACCTTAAGTAACGTCCCGAATTCGATACGATGTATGTCAATGTAACGTCCCAAAACGGGTACGAGAGCGGCGCGACAAACCGCGCTCTCAACGAACTGAATTTACACCAAAATCACAGTGCAACCACCCCGTGTTAGATATGTGTGAGAAAGACGGATAAATTCTGTATTGTACGATTATTCAGATACAAATAAAAATATATTCCATGATCCATTGAGCAAATAGTTTATCACACTTTTATAACTTTTAATATTAGTAGGAGTATATAATCATGCTCAAAAATATTTTAGTTTCTTTTTTAAAAAAAATACTAACTTTATAAAGAAATCGGTTGTGTCACCGCAAGTCTTTCCAGGCAAGTAGCCTGGGACTTATTTCATCAGAATATTAATTTTATAAATAAAGCCGATGAGCAGTTGCCGAAAATTCCTGTTACTATGCGTTGCAACATTCAATTTAAAAATCAATTTGAAAGCGCAGGTCGTAGTGAGCCTTCGAATTCGAGTTTCGAACGAGCCACGCATCGCAATCGTCGGCGCTTTTAAGGTTTTTCGATTTAATTATATAATAGATATTTTAAATATTATTTGTGTCGCTTTTATGTAAGATGAACCAATTAAAATTTCACAATATGATTTCAGCCCAACAAGACACCTGTGTACCGAATTTCAAGTTGTAAGTCTAATATTTCGAGATTAAAGTATGACTAGCGCGCCCTCTAGTGGACCGATTTCAACCACAATCTTTTCAACTCTTACCATGACCAAATGACGCCTGCATGCCAAATATTAATTAGCTCAATCAGTTGAAGCGTTTGGGCTCTATTGTGGAGGAACACACACACACACACACACACACACACACACTCACATATAGGGGCTCTCTAGACGATCAAGCATGCTTGATTGTCTAGAGAGCCCCTAAATTTGTGGTTGTATACCAGAGAGTCAGGTTAATCAGACGTAATTGATTGTTGAATGGCGTGATTCCCTGGTATAAACTACACAATTAGACATTTTTCGTAAATATAAAAAAAAATGCATATTTCATACGGTTTACTACCCCTTCCCAGCCCGCGACGCGAAGCTTGACAAGCATGCTTGATCGTCTAGAGAGCCCCTCACACAGACAGACTTCAGTCTGTAAATTGTCTTAATCGTCTCGGAAGTGGTGGAGGGGAGAAGGGAGGGGGGGGGGGAATGTATATTTCCGTCTTCATCTCAAAAAAAAATTTATCACGTTCACAATACTTTATCTCCTTGTCTGTATAGTAAAATTACCTAAATGATAAACAAACACAAAATGCATTCAAGTGTTGAAGATTTGTGATCTGTTCGAACTGAGCATGCAAACCAGTCAGTCACGTTTGATGTATAAGGTTGCGTTTTGTGATGCGGGAAATCGTTGAACCGCAACTGAAAGCGCCCTTGCAATTCTGAACGCAACACGACACTACATAAAATCATTATTTATAATTTTATTACACAGCTATAAAACAACTATAAAACATAAAAAAACCGAGTTTGATTACAACTTAGTATCATTAACGGTCGATTCAAATGATCGTAATCTAAGTTAATAATGTTACTGTGCTTCAAATGGCGGTCGGCAACAGGTCAAGCGCAATCGACTGATCGATTACCATTTGTACACTTTAATTTTAGTTGTTTGCCGAAAGATATAAATAAAAATAGTTTGGGTCACCTTAAGACTTTTCCGACAAGTAGACCCCCCCCCCCCCCGCACCTGCACCAACCACCTTTTTTCTGTGTACCGAATTTCAGGGCTTCAAGTCGAAAATTTTGAGATTGAAGCCCTGATCAAGACCTGGTGACCGAGACTAAGACCTGGTGACCAAGACCTGGTGACCAAGACCTGGTGGACCGATTTAAACCACAATCTTTTCAACCCTTGCCATGACCAAATGAATCGAATGACGCGTTTAGCCGTTATTGTGGAGGAATATACGCCCACAGACAGACACGCTTGATCCAATTAGCTGAAATTTGGAATTCAGGCTTTATTTGATCAAAGATTGTGGTTGAAATCAGACGGCAGGGGTGCGCTAGTCATACTGCCTTCATGTCTGCCTGTCTGTGTGTATGTATTCCTCCACAATAGCGCCCACACGCTTCATCCGATTGAGTTGAAATTTTATATGCATGCATTATTTGGTCATGGCAAGAGTTAAAAAGATTGTGCATACAATCGGTCCTCCAGGGGGCGCGCTAGTCATACTTCTATCTCGATATTGGACTTGTAGATTTAAAACTAGTCACGCAGATGCTTTGTTGGGCCAAAACCACATTGTGAAATTTTGGTTGGAATATCTCATATAAAAGCGTCACAAATAATTTTTAAACTATTATGTTAAAAAAGAAATATTTTAAAACATTTCATTTAAGAAAGTATGGTGTCAGATCATGGTGAATAATAACAATTTATTACCACGGAAAATATTACAAATATAGTACAAAAATACTACTAAAATATAACCAAGATATTTGGGAAGGGTAAGGGGAAGGGGGGGGGGGGGGGGGGTTGGCACGCGGGGGCCAAAACCACATTGTGATATTTTGGTTGGAATATCTCTTATACAAGCGACAAAAATAATGTTTAAATTCTGCCGTATTTAAAAAAATACTACATCATATTGGAAAATACCAATTTTTGATAACACAAAAATACTACAAATATACTACAATTGTGATTATAATTAGATAACTGACAGTGTCCATATCGATTTTATTTATTTAACTGACATATTTACCATTTTTTAAAAAAAAATAAACAATTTTATTACCCTTTTATTATCATTATTTTCAATTGCCTCCAATAATCAATTGTATTTCCTATTTGTAAGACCACTTAATATTATATTTCATGACAACCTAAACTGTATTTTTAAGTATATAAAACATATAGGATAGCTTTGATCCTAATCTTTGTCGATCTTTTATGATGAGCAACGACGTGTTGTAACTCTTCTAGGAGGTTGGGTTGCTGACCACTATGTTAACTATGTAAAATACCGGGAAAACCGACTACTTTTTCATTGGCTAGCAAGTAATCGATTTTAAGTATGCAGTGGATATAAATGATTAAAATTTTTAGCTGGTAAATCCAGATGGATTTTTTAAAGAATATTGTGTAATCTAATATATTATAGCTATAGCCAGAGGTGATCTACAATGCTTACGCTAACATAGAATATTTTTTTTCATTTCTATCTAAAGTAGACCTAATTCATTAATATTCCTTCGTCTATATTTAATAATCTTTGTCATAAATTACTTTTTTTTTTAAAATAAATGAAACGAAAAAGGTAATTTCAAATCTAAAAAACAATCTACACTACGATTTATAAACTTCCTTGTTCAAAGCCTACACATGTATTCGTAAGAAATATAACAAGACAATTAAATTACTCCTAGCACGTTTGACCTTTCCTGGGGTTAGCAGGTTTAAATTAACATAAATGCTTTTGCTAATGGTTCTTAGAATTCCCTGCGCTATGTGCGTAGACGATATTGCCATGACCTAAAATTTAATAGTTGGGTGTGTCGCTTTTTATACTCCTAATATATTAAATCTAATCGAAGTATTTATAACGCTACATTTAAAAAGTCATGAAAATCCAAGTCAAAAACCTCAGCTTCCTCCAACTATTAGAGGCGCTTGCTCGGTGTCCACCTTCAAACAATCATTGAAAATGCACTTCCTTCAATAAATATTAACCATAAATTCTAACCTTTCCGTTATCCCCTCCCTTTCCTTACCTTAATTTTGGCTGTTTATTTATTTAATTATTTATTTATTTATTTATGTATTTATATTATAATATATGTATATATTATGTCTTTGTAATAATATATGTATGTATTAATATGTATATGTATTATGTCATACTCGAAAATTTATTTATTTACTTTTGGCTTTAGATACGCATACAATGCATAATTATCCTACTCTTCTTTTCACATCTGCATTTTATTATTATTTATTATTTATTCCGTAGCCGGCGATTGGAGAGGGGGTCGCCCTCGCAGCCAATACGCTGCTGTCAGTGCCGCTGGATCTCGTACTCCATTCAAGATTCGCTTCCATTCTTGTCGATTTTTTGCCACGTCTCGAGCATCTCTAGCCGATAATCGTTGATTTTTAAGGTCGTCTTTGATGTTATTTAGCCAGGTTTTCTTCGGTACCGATCGCTGAATTCTCCATTCTGTCGGACGGTCTCGCATGTTGGTTGACTGGAAGATATTGTAATGTAGCAATAAGTCCGCCATTGTACCTTAATTTTATTTTATTTATTTAATTACTTACTATATTTAATAAAGAGATTTTCATTCATTCAAAATACAGTACAACTTTCTGCCAGTAAGACGGGGAAATTCCTTTGATCACATAGTGGCACATCTGGCAAAGAAATCGGCGATAGGGCTGAGTATAGTTTTAGGTAATATGGTACCTCTGTAGACATTGGTTAGATATAAGGTTAGCTGTAAGATATTGCTTTTAGGCAATAATCTCGCCTTTTAGTTAAAACAAATAAAGCGTTAAATTATTATTATTATTATTATTATTACATCTCATTGATCTTTACATACATCTTTGGGCTCACCTCATGAATCATGGGCAGAATTCTGGACCAAATTTTGCAAAAACTTAGGCAAATTGTAAAAATCTATACAAAGCACTCTTCCCGCCTCATCTTGTTATAACCATTTTAAGTATAACGATAAGAATTTCATAGTTAGATACGAGTCCACTGCGGTTTGGTCAGGACTTGCCCTCATCTCCACCACTTGAAAATAGCAACTGACAACAAGTGTAACTATTGCTATGGTAGCAATAGTACTGTAATTGCTATGACAGAGATTATGATCAATTTTGAGATTATCCAAACCGAAAACCTAAGCAAATCCGCTTTGATATACAGAAGGTTTATTTTCAATTTGCCTCCTAACTTAGGCGTAAAATAAAACAACTGAAGTTGTTAAGTGAAATCTCCAATGAAATCGCTGTTTTTTTTATTATTTTTTTTTTAATAAAAAGGTAATTATATTTATTTATTTATTTAGTTATTGGTCCACAAAAAATTACACCGTTAGCACTTAACATAGCTTGTTTTGTTCCTAACTAGGCAGAGCCTGTTCTAAGGAGAACACCAATACAAATGATTATAAACTACATAACTTCCAAAATAAAAAAAATTTTTTGAATCAAATCAAGTTAAAATGAAATTCTCACTACACCAAAATAATATTAGAACCATAAACAAGTAATACTAAATAATAATGTATAATAATAATAATAATATATAATAGCAATAATAAATAATCATTTATAATAATAACTAATAATATATAACAATTAGTAAAAATAGGTATATAAAATATATAGAAAATAAATATATTTATTTATTTTATAATTGTAATGAATGTTTTCTCCGTCTCTCTCCTACCAAGGTTTATTAACCATAATGTAAGGTGATATTTTTGTTGGTAGCTGCTAATTTCCAATATGTTCTCTTTACTCATGATATTAACCATTCTTGGAGCAAGAAAGCTGTAATGACGTTGTCCAAAAGACGTTAGACGTTTCGGCACTTCAAAGTTTCCCTTATAACGACCTGATCTCTCATCATCTGTTTTTAAGATGAAGTATTGTTTTCAGACAATAATGCACAAATATTTTGAAACAAATCTATCTTAGGAACTATGCACAAAAATAATTTACATTGAATAAATAACAAAAAATGAATAGGTACATTTAATAGTCCAGCGGCAACGTCACCTAACTAGGCCGGGACCTGTTCTAAGGCGAGGGTTTAATTTTGTGCGTTAGCCAGGTTAAATGAAGAAATATCAATTCAATTAATAGTTTAGCCAAAGGAAGTACGGTGTTCACAGCTGCTTGCCCAGTCCAACGAAGAAGCTGCAGACCACTCCCTAAAAATGCCAAATTCCATTCAGTTAATTTTTACTTCAAACTTTGTTTACACATAAAATACGCATTCTTTTTTTTTTTTACAAAAATTGTGAACTATTGCTTCCTGATTAATAATTATGTCGAATACTTATTATATTCGCAGTTAAAATAAATAAATATTAGAAATGTCGAATTCTAAATTTGACCAAAGAAATTTTTGTAATTTTGTTTAGTAATATTAATTATTTTTTTTTAACAAAGAGTTAGAATGACATATACTATTAGAGCCGAAATGCCGTAAGGTTTTAGACATTCTAGCGACTCATAGAAACATAATAATCAACAAACAAAGGTATACGCCTCTTAGGTCGACCTGTATGTAACTATGTAATGGAATCTAAGGTGACTAATTTAACCATCTTCGAAGGATCCTAGCGTCATGAAAATTGGCAGCTGTATGTAGTTCTGACGACACTACAATAATATGGTACTGTCAAACAGATCTGATGATGGAGTCGGAAGATATGAACTGGAACTTCATGATGGAACATCGTATCATAGCTGTGTTTAGACTTGTTAGAAAAGTCTTGGAATGAACTTTGACCACGATTAGGTTTCAAGGTCTGATGATGAAGCCGGAAGATAGGCACTGGCATTCCATGACGGAATATCGTATCATAGCCGTGTTTGGACTTGTTAGAAAGGTCTTGTAATGAACTTTGACCACCATTAAGTTTCATGGTATTATAATGAAGCCGGAAGACAGGAACTGACATTGCATGATGGAATATCATATCATTTTGTGGTTTTTACGTGCATTTATAGAAGCGTGTTTTTAGGATATTTTTTTTTAACTATTACTTTATTATTTCTCTTTTACCTCCTTATGGTAAGGCCCACTTTAATGTCTAACAGCTGGTTTTTATAGTATTACGTAACACTACTCAGAAGGTCAACATCGAAGTACTGACCACGCCCGTCGCTGCTTAAATTCGGTGAATTGATGGGAACCAGTGTTTCAACGCGGTCACGGGTATTACCAAGGGCATAACCAATACCTCTAAAGCATTTAATTTTATTTAACTTCAATTAATTATTTTTGGGTAAAAACTTGGATACTATAAATAAATTTTGATTTCCCCTTTCACACTGTCAATTTAATAAATTCGTTTTGCTATTGCATATGGATTTTTTTTGGACATAACGACTGTCAGTTATCATGAAGCCACATTTCATTAGTTTGCTCGTTTTTAAATAAAGTAAACAAAGTTTTAAGAAAATGACAGAAACCCCAATAGACCACACTGTCCCCATCGATAGAAAATTGCAACATGCGTGTTAAATTTCGGACGTTCGCGGCAAACGGGTACGCAAAAATGTTTTTTCTCGTTCACAATACTTTCCCTTCTAATCGCTTGGTGGGCCGGGAAAGCAATTAAACTCAAATGTCGCTTTATATTTGATTAGACTAAGTATACATTGTTATTATTAATATCAATCTATCACATCTAAATAATAAAATAGAAATAAGTATATAACTTCTTCTTCTTCTTCTTCTTCTTCGACCTCTACTATTCTTATTAGTTAAGGTCGGGTCTCCTTATTTTTTGCGCCAGGTCAATCGATCTTGGGTTGTCGGCTAGGGCACTTGCGCTTTCTTCAGTTCTCTTTCGATGTTAGACCACCAGGTCATTGGCTGGCGGCCTCATTATTTTTTTTGCTCATGTAGTTTCATAGCAATTTGTATTAAATGGTCGTCACAGAAAAAAATAAGTAACCTTCACACAAAAAGCAAATATAGTCGTGATTTACAAATATATACGCTCGATTCAGGCAGAAAATATATGATGATGATAACACCTTAATTACAGTGTCTGAGCAAGTTCAGTGAGCAGGCTGTGAGCACGGTATCGCCATTGCCGAGTCGATACGTGTCAGGAAAGGTCGAGCGATCGAGCCATATAAATGTAACCCCACTCGCCTTGAGAAAACGCGCATACAATATCACTATTTTCTTTAATAGGTGCTTTAATTTCATTGTCATGAATTGTTATTCCCTATAACTATAGTAATTGTTTAGCCACGAAATTAATCTTTGACCTTGCTTTCTGTTATTTGTCACGTTATACATTTTAGAGCAATTTATCATGATACAGGTAGAGGTACCTAGAGTATAAAGTGCTCATGTTTCGCACATGACACCGTTTTTTTTATTTAATTAATTGTCAAATTACCTTTAAGTTGGCTTAATAAATGTCATCGAATGGCCCTACCAGAGATCAAAACTCTCATATAAAACTACTCCAGTATGGAAATGTTTGGATTTCACATATCAGTTCGCAGCCTCAGTAAGGTAACTGTGGATAGTACCCCTTTGGCTGTCATCGAAAAAAAAAACGGATGTGTCACCCTAATACTTTCCGTCAAGCAGACAACCCCCCCCCCCCCCCTTCCCCACCCCTACGCGAGCCGATACGCAGGTTTGGGTTTCAAAATAAATATATATATATATATATATATATATATATATATATATATATATATATATATATATATATATATATATATATATATATATATATATATATATCGTGACGAAGGATTCCCTTTATCGGATTCGGGAATGCTTTAGGTGTTAACGAGAATGATGAATGCCTCTCACTTGCGGAAAGAGGAGTAGGTTTAAGTTGGGCCCATTTTTCAACTAGTAAACGCTCACCCTTCATCCAATTATCTCAAAAATTAAGCTACAATCCTTCTTTATACGTATAATTGATTATATATAATTGGATGAAGGGTGAGCGTTTACTAGTTGAAAAATGGGCCCAACTTAAACCTACTCCTCTTTCCGCAAGTGAGAGGCATTCATCATTCTCGTTAACACCTAAAGCATTCCCGAATCCGATCAAGGGAATCCTTCGTCACGATGTAAGTGGCTTTTATAATTATTTACTTTATAATCATCTTATTGATCAATTCTAAAAAGAATATATACACAAAACTATCAAATATTTCAATATATATATATATATATATATATATATATATATATATATATATATATATATATATATATATATATATATATATATATATATATATATATATATATATATATATATATATATATATATATATATATATATATATATATATATATATATATATATATATATATATATATATATATATATATATATATATATATATATATACATATATATATATATATATATATATATATATATATATATATATATATATATATATATATATATATATATATATATATATATATATGTAAACCAAAATAAAATGTCTTTATGAAAGACAAATTAAAGCAAAAACAATAAAAAAAATCACAATGAATCGTCTCTTAAACGCGGAATGACATACCGAAAATTCGATTTGAAATTCGAATATATCCACTCTTTAAAAGGACGATATACCATTGCTGGGCTCGCAATCAGCCAGCCATTAAAAATGAAAATAAAAATAAAATACTTCATTTGCTCGTTGCCATGAAATAAGATATAAATCGTAATTTCTGGTCGAGAAGTTTATACTTAAGGCTATATGATATTTACAAGAGTTCAAAACATAAGATAAAATTGTATAATATTGTTAATATTTGATTGGTTTTTTGTAAAATTTCTTTTTTTAAAAGTTCGTTCAAAGGATGAAACTTTGATGAAAAAATAAAAATAATAAAAGCCACTTACATAGCTGGAAGGTTTTCCCGGACTGGATTGGGAAATGCTTATTTTAAATGAGATGTATTCCGCACCACTTTCGACAGTGCAATGTAGGTTTAATGGGATCCCTTTATCGCTAGCGACCGATCGCCCTTCATCCACATCTCAAAAACAAAGCGTATCCAAAGGACTTTCAGTTCGAAAAATCCAACAATTGGCTGTAAAATCTGTTTTTGGGATCTATAATGTGATCAAAAAATTCAAAAATACCGGCCAAATCGAAGACTGTCCGAGGAGTGGAAGACCTAAAAAGATTGATGAATAATCAGAGCACTATAAAGTGGTCTCATCCTTGAGGTAAAAAAAAACTCAAGCCGTGATCTGGCCCAGGATCTTAATGAGTCTTGCGGCGTTTTGGTGACCCCATCGGCGGTTCGAAAAGTCCTGCTGAAAAATAATCTTCGAGGGTGTGTGACCAAGCGGAAACCATTACTTCGTAAGAATAATCGTCAGAGACGATTAAAAGTTGCCCAAGAACATAAAACTTGGACCATGGGCAGTGGAAAAGAGTCCTCTGGACAGACAAGTCCACATTCAAATTTTTTAGATCTAATCGTCGCCAATTTGTCCGCAGATGCCGAGGAGAACAATATAAAGACAAGTGTTTGGCTGCAACAGTAAAGCACGGGAAAGGTTCTGTTATGGATTAGGGGTATTTTTCGGTGAATGGGGTTGGACCCTTGGTCAGAATTCATGAGAGACTGTATTCAGACGGGTAGGTACATGGATTACTAAAGCAGTACAGTTGTTGGATTTTTCGCACTGAATATCCTTCTTTATGGTGAATAATATTTTTTTGTCGATCCATTGCACTAATTTTATTCATTTTAATTAAATATAATCAAAGAGTTCACAGGTCAATAGCAATATAAACAATTTTCCGCGGCAGGGTTCAACGACGGTATTTCGAATTATATATTTTTTTAATATTCGCAGAGAGAATCAAAAACTATTTCACAATAACCGTTTTGCGGCGTGCTCAATATGCAACTACTGAAAAATAATATTATTATTAAATCCAACCTCTTTTTCAGGTAAAGACGAGAACGGCATTTTGTAAAAATTTAACCATTGTCCACTCTTCTAATTGTTTCCCAACCCACCTAGGTTGCAGAAATGTCTAATAAAGTTTTATGACTCCTGCAATGAATGAACAAGCCCGACAAAAAAAAGGAATGGGCGCACTTAGTTATTTTAAATAATTCGACACTTCGTTTATTTTGTGGGTAACTGTTCGAAGACTTTTTCACAGTAGTGTATATATATATAAATATATATATATATATATATATATATATATATATATATATATATATATATATATATATATATATATATATATATATATATATAGATATATATATATATATATATATATATATATATATATATATATATATATATATATATATATATATATATATATATATATATATATATATATATATATATATATATATATATATATATATATATATATATATATATATATATATATATATATATATATATATATATATATATATATATATATATATATATATATATATATATATATATATATATATATATATATATATATATATATATATATATATATATATATATATATATATATATATATATATATATATATATATATATATATATATATATATATATATATATATATATATATATATATATATATATATATATATATATATATATATATATATATATATATATATATATATATATATATATATATATATATATATATATATATATATATATATATATATATATATATATATATATATATATATATATCTTTAACATTTGCTAATGTTATACAATTTTATACAAGTTTACCTTATTTTGATATTATTATATAGTCTTTAGTATAAACTTCTCTGCCAGAAATTAAGATCGAAGTATCTTCTTTCATTTCATTGTGCATTGGAGGTTTTATATTTTTATTTCGATTTAATGGCTCGTTAATAACTAACGCAGCCTAATAATGTCATATTTTAAATGTTGGAAACGTCCGAAATTTTGAATTATTTCGAAACGTCATCCTCCATTTATGAAACGGCCTTTGCCGATGTGATCAAAGTGTTTTATTTTAGTTTTTTCGCTTTAATTCGCCTCAATTGGAGGCATTTTGTGTTGCAAAAGGAAAAGCTCGATTTTTGAGATATATGGATGATGAGTGATCGTTCGTCGACGGTAAAGGGACCCATAAACTAACATACACAATCGAAAGTCGTGCACATCCGTAAGTATATCTCATTCAAACATAAGCGTTTCCCAATCCAAGCTGGGATTTCCTTCGCTGCTGTTCAAGTAGCTTTTACTAATTTTATTTTACTGCGAATCATCATCCTATGAACGGATTATTTACAAAACCTTATCAAATATAAAAATATTATACAGTTTTTCTACCATGTTTCTTTAACATTTGCTAATGTTATACAATTTTATACAAGTTTACCTTATTTTGATATTATTATATAGTCTTTAGTATAAACTTCTCTGCCAGAAATTAAGATCGAAGTATCTTCTTTCATTTCATTGTGCATTGGAGGTTTTATATTTTTATTTCGATTTAATGGCTCGTTAATAACTAACGCAGCCTAATAATGTCATATTTTAAATGTTGGAAACGTCCGAAATTTTGAATTATTTCGAAACGTCATCCTCCATTTATGAAACGGCCTTTGCCGATGTGATCAAAGTGTTTTATTTTAGTTTTTTCGCTTTAATTCGCCTCAATTGGAGGCATTTTCTTGCTTTAAAGATTTCATCTATTTTATAGGTTGATATTTGAATAATAATAGTTGATCGTATAATAAAGATGTAAATTAGTGTAATAAACAATTTCATAAATGCTATTTTAATAAATTTCCTATTTTATAAGAGGTAGGTACATAGGGTCCGATTAGCCACAAAGCTTAGGGCGATTCAGATTATTTTTTTTATTGTTTTTTTGACTCTTGGTAAAAAATATACATTGAATTTAAAATTTAGTTTGCTTATTTCATACCCAAATAAATGTTTATTGAAATGTTGACATTAAAAATAGTATTGATAACGAAACATTATTTTTTATAACCCTCAAACATTTATTGATCCGATTCGCCTCCGTCTGCACTATATAACTAGATATATGTATGTAGGTATGCATTCTTATATAGCACTATAGTTAACCAGTTTCTCCGTTTCGTCCCTTCCTAGCTCAATTAGCCATTCCGCCATAATTCTTCTTCCACGTATAGTATATAACTTTACTTTTAATTCCGCATTGTTTCTATTGTGTAGTCGAACAGCTAAAAAAGAAAAGCGTTAATGAGCAAATTTATTTTTCTTATGGGGAACATCATGTTACATGGCTTTGCCCCTGAAACAACTTGAAAACCTGATCGGGTTCAAAAATACCACCTTCCCTTTCCCTTCCACAAGCCTTCTCAGGTCGTTGACTGCCTTCCATACTACCTTTGGATGATATTTATCTCTTTTGATCATTTCTTTATAGTGTTTTTGTTTTGTTTTTTTTTTTAAATTATGCTTGGACATATATTTCTATATCGTTTATATTACTTCAATAATGTAATGTTTTTTAGAAAAGTTTTAGTTTGTTTGTGGAGTTTGTCTCCTTTTTTAATGCAGCTTATATAATACCTACATTTATCCATGGTTTCAGTATTCTGTGCTTCCGTTTATTTTTGTCGCTTCCATAATTATTTCGCGAAATAGCGCTAAGGACCGTACCGCATGGAAAGAAAACACAAAGATGTATCGAAGTATATGGTCAGATTGAATTTTTTATTATTATTATTGAAGTGGACTATTCGGTAATAAACTATTAAAGATGACAGTTTTTGCAGCTGATGGTCCACTAAATTGTTATAAGGACATCAAAAAATACAAAAAAAAAAGCCCGTTGAATCGTAATAAAATAATCGCGTTGAATTTAACTTCGCGTTGCAATTAACATCCGGCGCGCCACCTTTGAATGTTATTAAAAAAAACAGTTTTTATTACTTTATCTTGAGTAAAACTACTAAGTGCGAAACTGGTTGGACTAAAAAATAGCCACTAATTATTGTTATAAATGTACTAATTTTTGTTCAACTATATATTTAAATTAACTACATAAAGTATTATAAAATATATGAATATATACATTCCTAGAATGGCTTTTGTCTTGATTTGAGACATCCATTTTTTCGGCTTCTTTAGCTTCTTAGAAGATATGGATGGATAGCTTCTTAGAAGATATGGATATCCATTTTGGGACCCCAAACTACCGTGAGCCCTAGTGCGCCGCACCGGCTGCTCCGGCTTGGTTGAGCTACTGATTTCTATGTACGTTGCAAATTTTCTGTTTGGGGTAAAAAACAATTATTGCAATGTGAACGAATCGACCGGCGCGGCGACTTCGATACCATAGGATAATAAAATATAATAAATAATTTTATATAAAAGTTTAATAAACATGTTAACAATTTAAAAGTATTTTATTACATTTGATTAAAATTTATGATATAAATTAATGTCACTTTATCGCCGTTCCGTATAATTTTCACAAAAGCGCTGGAAAACTATCAACACACAGTCAACATATACAATTATCTTAACAACTAAATGGCGGGTATCCTTTTCTCAACTTGGATGCCATAACTGCCAATTATACTCATAGCAACACCTACTTTCACTCGAATATCTTCCATCTTTATATCGCATTTTACAACGAAATTTCTGAGGATTGTGGCCAGAATGTACTTGGTAGCTAAGTTTGAATAGCGTAAACCTAAAACAATACAAAAATAGACATTAAAAAAGGTAGTAGGTGTAAGATATCTGTTAGGAGATTTCGATAGAACAATGAGATTCTGAAGTAGACTATCAGTACAATTTTGGTGGCATCTATTCTAACTATCACCCAGCCACCCATGTAGGTGCTCGCGGTCGGCATTCAGAGCCAGGCCGTGGCCAGGTTCGTAAGAATCCCGATGAAGAGTGGCCTTGGGTCGAACTGGGTTCGAATACGCCGATCGCGCCCAGTTCTCGTGCGCCGATTCATCCATGGCAAAAGTTTAAATATTTCATATTCATCCAAGGCGAAAGATATAATTATTGGTCATGTTTCCGGGAAGGCTCACTAATTTGCTTGGTCGATATTTTGTTAAACATGAACTTGGACAGTTCTTATTTGGCAGTTGTTTGTTTGTTTGTTTATACTCTTTATTGTAAAAATGTCACAATGGGCGGGTTTATTGTCATATGACAATCTCTTACAACCAACCCTACTATGACCTGTTATATGTATGTGTGAGTTAGAGTGTAACATGTCTGTAAGTGTGTGTCTTGTTATTTCATTCGATCGACAGAATTGAAAATGCAATTCCGTTTATTTGATCCCAACGGAAAATGGTGACCCAGCCGGGAATCGAACCCGGGACCTTACAATGTAAGATCAGGCGACCTAACCACTATGCCACCGGGCCGTGTAAATTATAGACGTGAAAAATTTATTATGGATACTTTTACTATAAAAGCGTCTACTGATAACGTAAGCGTCCAGTATAGCGATTAAAACATGATTATCTTTATAAACTGGGAGGACACCTGGCTTACACAAAGCTGTGACAGTGTAGCGGAGATCAAGACACGCATTAAAATTACACGCAGCGCCTTTGGAAAAATGAAAACGGTCCTTTGCAATCGAAACCCGAAACCCGACTTCGAATACATATTCTCCAGTGCTACATCTGGCCCATACTTTTATACGGATGAGGCCTGGAATATTAAGGAAGATCTCAGGAAACGTATAGAAGCATTCGAGATGTAGGCATACAGACGCAAGATGTTGATATCTTGGACTCAGAAAGTCACCAATGAGGAAGTTCTACGACGAGTCGGTCAAAAACGCAAGCTTTGGCAGAACACCAAACAGCGCAAAGGAGTACGCCTGGGTCACGTGCTCAGGCACGACAGGTACGAACTCTTGCAACTCATTATGATCGGAAAAGTTGAAGGGAAGAGGAAATCTGGCCGTAGAAGGAATTCTTACTTGCGGAACATTCGAGAATGGGCTGGGATTACGAGTGTCGCCGTATGGTTTTGCCTGACGAAGGACAAAAAGAAGTATTCAGAGAGCTGACTGCCAACCTTCACTAGTTAGAGAGGCATCCTAAGAATATCTTTATAGAATCTGAAATTTACCTATGCAATTCCTCGGACCAGCGCTGAACGGAATGAAGGCATAGGGATGTCTACCAGCGCTCTTTTCAGGGTTGAATCTTTCAGGATCAAATCTGCTCACATCTTCCCAGATATTCGGGTCGTTTTGAACTCCTCTTATGTTGATCAATACACCGCTGCCAGCTGGTATTGTACAAGTACCTTAAAATAAACAAAAATAAAGAGTAATAATTATAATTTGTTATTATTTTAGTGTTCTTAGTAGTTTTTTTTAATTATTTATTCATAATAAAATGGGTCGAGTATCGCTATGTAAAAATGAGTATCGATTTGTATCGCAACACTAACGTAATCTTTTATGGGTGAAAATTTCTAAGCTTTTATGGACGAAGGACAATGGGCATTTATCTATAAAAAGTGTACACCGAGTGTAATAACTAGGGACTTACAGCAAGTGCTTGTGTAAAGAAGTGAAAAATCAAAGTCAAACTTATTATTCCAGGTCATATTGTAATTCTATGTATCCGAAGTTTAGTATATGTGGACGGTTTTGTGAAATAAACTAGTTATTTAACTTAGTTAAATAGGGTTTCTTATGTAACTAGGGTTTATTACAAGTCGTTATTTGAATCAACAGTTAAACTAAAATCTAATCATAAAGTAAAAACCATTCAAGTCCAGTATCACAGCAAGAAAGTAAAAAGGGAATAACAACGGTCCAGGCGCCAAATCTTACCTGCCAACCCCATACACTGAGGATACATCTCAGTCTTGATTATTTACTGTGTCTCTTTCATCTATGAACTTGTTCAGACACCCCCAAGGTGCAATATACATGAATTTTGACGACCAAGGCACCGAATCTTACCTGACACCCGCCCACTGATTATCTCTCTCCATCTCAATTACTGGCCGTTTTTTAAATCCATATACCTACTTATTTACCGATTTAGTTTCGGGATAAGATCAAAGTACTCACTCTGCAGTACTATTCAGTTTATTTACTATTAATAGTTAATATTTTTGTAGGTGAAAATTTGTGATATTTTCTGCTTAATCGGAAGAAGCGTTCAGGCGCTAGAGTGGAGGAATACACACATACACACACAGACACACACACAGATAGCCGTTAATCTGAATAATTCCGTCTTCATCTCTTTTTTAGTTTTTTTAACGCGTTACCAACACTTTTCCTAGCCGTTGGTTAGCCGGAAAAGTAAAAAAAACGACATTACGTCTATCTTCATATTTCTTTTTGTAAGATTTGGATAATCATTATTTATTTAACTCGCATATCAAATTATTATTTTATGGTGACAACATTTTTTCCTCACCTCACCTTGAGTTTGCTTCTCCAATATGGTCTCCCTATTATCAGGTCCACATTAACAGACTGCAAAATATCCAAAATAAGTTCGTTCGATACTTAAATTTCAAGACGAAAAGTTATTGTAATACTACTAATGAGGCGGCCTTACTATTTAAAATAAATTCGCTATGTTATCGGCGCAACTTGAATGATGCTCTGTGCCTCTATAAAATAATGAACGGTATATTCGATTGCTCTGACCTGGTGGGAGCGATCAATATTAACGCCCCAATGAGGACCACACGCCAATTTGACCTGTTTCGATTGCCGCGCTTTAAAACTAATGCATCAAGGAATGGAGTACTCACACGCTGCTGTGAGCTTTATAATGCCCATTTAAATGGTATTTATATGTTTAATAATTCCATAATCACTTACAAATACTCCGTAAATCAAACTCTAACCGATACAATAAGCTGACTTGGTTTTTAGCTATTTTTATTGATTATTATTATTATTATTATTATATTTTATATACACCATTACTAATATCATACCCGCTCACACTCCACACTTACACGCGCAACACACTCCCACAAACACATACACAAACCCTGCATACTCGACTCTTATGTACCTACTTCTAAAATTGAAAAAAATTAAATTGAAGGTACGTTAGTTTTATTAAGTAGTTAAAAAAAAAACGTCATTTATGTAATTTTATTGAAATCCGTAACCGGTTTTATTTGTTGTAAATCTGCATACATTTAAAAAAATATTATTACTGTAATACTGTGTGATTTCTCAATAAAGAATTGAATTGAATTGAATTGAATTGAAAAGTTTTTTTTAATATGCATTCTATTTTCTACCTCTTTCACTTGCTTTCCTATTTTTTTAACAATTGGCAATATTGCCTAAATGGAGCCGGCTGGTACGCGTCTGATACTCTTTCGGAAATCTCCCCCACTTATTCATATTTATTCAAAAATTCCCAAACTACCATACCATAATAACAACCTTTTGCATACAGTTTTACCAGCGTTTTGATTGTGGTGGTAAATAACACAGCTTAACGGCAAATCGCTCGCTTATTATAATATCTATTCTATTAATAATTAAAATAACAATTTTCTTCCAACTCTCTATAGCGACACCGACAAATTGTTGTTGTTGAAAAACTTTATTATACACAAATTTATTCATATAGGAGGGTATATTGCGATTATAGGTCTATAGTGGAGATGTCTACTGGCCAAACCTTGAGGAACAGGGTTCGTAACAAAGGAATGGGGGGAGAGGAGAAGGCATTGAGTTTGTGACTACATACTGTCCGCGCGCAAGCTCGGAGGAATCGGGGGCTGAGAAAGCGGGCGATGACGCCGCTTCCGACGTGTTATATGTATGTGTGCACGCACATACATATAACATGTTTGTAAATGTGTGTCTTGTTAATTGCATTCGATCGACAGAATTGAAAAGGCAATTCCGTTAATTTGATCCCAACGGAAAATGGTGACCCAGCCGGGAATCAAACCCGGGACCTTGCAATGTAAGATCAGGCGACCTAACCACTATGCCACCGGGCCGTGTGCCACCGGCGAGAGTTCAAGGTATGAAGCGATGGTCGGGGGCGGTGTCATCCACCCGCTTTTCCACCCCCCGATTCCTCGGAGCTTGCAGGCGGACTGTATGCAATTACATGGTATTTCAGATTTTTTTTAACATGCCGAGCGTAGCTAATTGGTGTTTCCAAAAAGGCGGAGAATCCTAGTAGGGAGCTTAGTACAAGTCTTAGAAAGTAATTCAACTTTCAGTCTTTATCTATTTTGCATAAAAATATTCGAGTTATTATTTTCGTCTGCATTTTTACTTACTCAATTCAATATCTTCTGTGAGTTGGCGAGAAATAAAAGGAGCTACCGGGTATATCCGTAAAGTCTCTTTTACAACCTGATCCAGGTAGATGAGTTTCTTTAAATCTTCAGCATCTATTGGTCGTCCTGAATTACCAAATACATCCATTAACCTGTAAATATAATGTTCATAAATAAATAATAATTACGACATCGTTTATTGAGGATAACCTTAATGGTTGCATTTAGATACCTTGAATTAAATGTAAATATGTAACTTTTGCATTACAATATTACTAACAACTTTAGGATAGTTGTTAATATATCTGTGTTCCCAAAAGAATGTTGCAGCTGTCAGATTCAGTCTACAGTTCAGAAGACTGACCTAAAATGACACGGCAATACCATTATAGACTGTAGTTTAAGCAAGGGATGTGAATCTTCATTGTAAACGATGTATTGATTAGTATGATAAGTAAAGAAAATATTTATACCGGTAAGGTACTATTTATGTAGGTACCATTATAAAAATAAATTAGTAATTTCAAGATTTTCATAATTTGAGTATATATCTCGAAATGCGGAACTTAATAAATATGGGGGTGAAAAACTTTGCATTATTTGAAAGAAATAAATAAAATTAACAAAATTACCAAAACAAACCACAGTAAAAAAAATACATCAGCTTTATGTGATATGCTATATAATGAATACTTTAGGAAAACACTTTGATATTTCAGGATTGACACAGGTGGTTCTTACAAAAGTCTCATTCAGTGGTTAGTTATTAAAGGAAGAACGGAAACTATAATTATCATCATGACATTTAAAAAATATCAACACATTTAAACACACACAATTTACATAACCTCTAATCTCTAACAATATAAATTTCCCATAGGTAAACAAGAATGAATTCAGCTTTTTATTTTTATAACATAATATTTTGTACATTTATTTTATAATTGTTTTCTACTACTTTTATTTTATAATGATTATTCAGTTTTTTTAATAATTATTTTGTTTATTTCATTATTTTTTAAATGGCTATAAAAATTTCGTAACATCTTTTCATAAAACTAAACTTGTAAATTTATAATATTATCATATAAAATTGGCATCTTCCTTGGAATAGGCACTACCTAATTAGGAGTGACGCAAAATCATTCTGTAAAAATAATTCCCAAAATACTTTTTTTTTTGGTAAGTAAATAAAAGATGAAACAGTACATATTTAATATTATTTGGTATGGTAGTACTTTTCTTAGGAATAAAGCGTTTTTTTATTATTATTATTATTAAAATAATCGTCAGGGAGAAGAAGGACATCCTGACTCCAGAATTTAGGTGATTTTAAAGCCTAAAAACATTATGTTATAAGTCTGTATAAATAGTTCTGTGTAAGTAAGTTCAGAGGAAACGCATATTTTTGGTTTGATAATAAAAACTAAAAATTTATCTGTATATATTGATATTTAGTAGGCTTTACAGCATAGATTTTACTAAATATTAACAACTTTGACAAAATACAACATGACCCACATAAAGTCAATCGGAATATATAATTATGATCATTCATGTATTATTTAATATCACTGGAGTCCCAAGCTACAGTCGCTAGCATTGCTTTTTCATGAACATAGCTTTATAAACCTTTTTAAAAGCTATATCTAAATTACTCTGCATGATACGGTAGAGTCGGGACATGTTTGGCTGTATGGTGCTTTTCATATAAGAAATGAAAAGGGCTCTCTAGATGATCAAGCATGCTTGTCAAGCATCGCGTCGCGGGCTGGAAGAGGATCGTAAACCGCAGGAAATATGAAAAATATGGCGTAGCACTAAAATGTAAGTAAAGTAAAGTAACATAATTCTTCTGCATAACATAAACTGCAAACTTAGTGCAAAAATGTGGAATTTGTTTCAAGTTAATGTAAAAGGTAACTTTCTTTCTACTTCCGCAGTACTCTTACCGCAAGACTTACTACCAAACTGTCACATTTGATCCGCTAATACGTAAGACTAAGACTAATATATAATTAAATGTTGTAATGGTTCTCATTCGTTAAATTATTCGGTTTTTATAATCAATCAGTATTTCTTTTTAAAAAACATTAATTAAATACATTTGAGGACACCAGGGGAAGAACGATGAGGGGTATGTTTTTGTGTAACTGAGAAAAAACGACTTTAAAGATTTGAGGCAAGGATACAAAGGTGTTCATGGTCAGGAGTCATATGTTATTTTAGTATTATTTGACGTTTTATTTAGTTAGGGTTGATATTATTGTAAGAACATTATAATATGTGTAGGTATATAATACATCAATATTCCCCACAATCGATTCGATTCTCATCGTTTTTCCCCAACATGCTATTTCAAAAATGTCCATTTTTGACGGTTCCATCATCGATATTTCCTATTCGATTTTGCCATAATTTTCTTATGGGTACAACGCACATTTCCTCATACTCAGTTTGAACAGAAGAAAAATTGTACATTCATCGTTCTTCCCCTGGTGTCCTCATTTCTATTAGGTTCATCTGACAAAACTAACAGCGCCCTCTGCATGTCGCCGGCGTAGAAGGGGTTGGTAAAAAGGTACTACGGCATTGAGCAATCTAATACCCTCGCCATAAAATAATCAATTTCAATATCTACTAGTAAGATTTACTAAAAAGGTTACACACAATATTTTTAGTAAAATGTTTTTGTGTCTCCTGGGAAATTTAAAAAAACTTTGGTATTTAGCGTTCACTTTCTGAAGTTAGCGATGTTGTCAATCCTTACAATGCGAGATAAAGAGTGTAGTTTTTTTAATAATATCTAAATCCCATTTATCTGCAATTTTTACGAGCGCCAATTTGCGTGTCGGTATACTCTTCAGTTTAAAGATAATATATTTACTGTTTCCAGGGTAAAATTATACTTTTTGAATAATCTCGATTACAATTATATTTTTTGAATAAAAATCCCACTTACTCAGACACCGCTTTGATTTGTACTTCGGGATGTATACCCAGCATCATGAGCGAGAAACAGACATTTGTCGCCGATGTATCAGTACCCTGTAAATAGTAATTATGGAATATTTTTTTAATAAATCATTGAATATAAAAAATTGCACCGAATATCTTGACAAAAATGCATGCCCTCACCGTAAGAAATAGGGTATCTAATTCTTCAGTGACATCCTTCATTGACCAAGAATCGTCCATGTCTATTTGCTTGATTAGACGATTTAACACCGAAGGAATTGGCGCACCAGATGGATCTACAAATAAAATATTATTTAATTATTTATTGAAATGGAAATAAATTCATTATTGCTTTGGGTCAAATAAATTCGTTAGGGCTTAGGCTTGAAATGGAGAAGCCGGGAGGGCGACTTGATAAGGTTGACCGAAAATGTTACACCTTTGGAAGTCGTAGTCATCCACTTCGCTTCAGTCAGAATAAGATCACATCGATTTCAATTTCAACTTCAGTCACATCGATTCTTTTACATTCTTCTTCTTTTTGTAGTGCCGTTTTCTAAAGGAGGTTGGCAATCATCCTGCTGATTTCCGTCTTGGAATGCGCCAGTGCATTAATTTTGCAGCCATGATGTCATTGGCCGCACAGGTCATCTCTTGCCTCGAATTTTTCCCTGGGTTATTATTTGCAGTAGTTTGTATTTTGGGTTGTGTATTCACAAAAGAGAATATAAGAAAATGCTAATGTTTGATGCATTGTAAATGGTGAGTAGGTATATCTCCGAATTGCGGTGAATTCGAGATTTTAGTGTACAGCTCGATCAGAAGCTGACGTTTGACAACTACATCATAAGCTTTGTAAATAAAGCGTTGAGGATTTGGATTTTGTGACCAGGATATCTAAACCATTCTCGAATATTGATAATTTCAAAACGCTTTAGTTCTCTTATATTTCTAGCACTTTAGAGTTCGAATCTCAAATTTGTAGACGTTTAATTAGATACCTGGACTACCGAGAGTACTTGGGACTTGTAACATACGAGAGCAGGCTGAACAATTGTCGTACGAGTTCACTCAATGATATTATTACTCAAAAAAATGATAATAATATTGAAAGCCTTCATTTGGTAAAGAAATTGTCATTCTTCGTATCGCCGCGAATAGTTCGATCTCCTCGTACGTTTGAAGTCCCTGTAACATCACTAGCTAAGCCAGAAACTCTATTATGTACTATTTGATGACATACACGTACTATACAACGGTCGATTTCAAGATATTGACATGACAAGAGCCAACCTACATTCAGCGAGGATGTCCATAGCTCACTTGGAGACAAGGAAAGAGGTATAATATACATACCTATACGTAGACTTTAAACACATAGCGAAAATGAACCTAAACAATAAACTATAATATAAATACCTATATCCCTTCCCTCTCCTTTCCTATCTTATCCCCTATTATTCTTGCTTGTAATTATCGAATTTGCGACTAAAATAGAGTGCAGTTCGATAGTTAGGTGGTGTCGAATACAACGGGCTTACCCGTCACCACAGGCTGGTATAACGATATGTGGTCGTACTTTTAGCCGTGGGATGAGCGTAGAAGATCTAGAGACAACACAAATCTACTGTCTAGCTATGCCAACATTCCCGTTAGAGGTCAACGCCTTATGGCAAGGCACCGGGAAAGGTACCTAGCAGGCAGCCTCGCCCCTAACTACCAGTTTTGGAAGGATATCTCCGTCTGGAATTAACCTTTAGTATACATCCGTCCTCCCGACTGGTTACCGTTACAATGTCACTTGCTCGGCTTCTACCTGTTGTATTGCAGTGGTAATTCAATTTGAATTTATCGCGGACCTTGCACCTAGTGCCACACAGGATCGGATGGCATATAGGTCAACATCCACTCCGCTGCTTAGGAAACAGTATAATTCCATAGTCTCCCGACCCCCTTAGTCAGAGTGCACATACCGATTGACTGTGCCTGCACGGTGCGCAAACCGTCCAGTAGCGCCAGGAGGCATTCCCCCAGGGGAAGCCGCAAGGTCTGACACACGGTAGTCCTACCTGGGGTACTTCCCTCTACACGAGAAGGCTACTGAATAGGAGCTGAATCGTGAGTTGGATCAACCGAGAACAAATTGGATCTTATAGCCCAAGCTGCACGAAACCATTCGCTACCAATGTAGTTCGATAGTAATTTAATTTAATTCAGTTCAATGTTGATAATTTATCTTATAAGGAAATACTGTAATAGACGAAATTAATCGGCTAGTAAAACATTGTACAAAGATAAATTGTAATGTTTCAAAAAAAAAACATATTTGACGGTGTGCTGAAAATCAGGTCTATGTCTTTGAGGACATCCCCATGGTGCAATGTATTTTGTTTTTTGTCTTGCGGTCTTTGTTGTCTTTTATTATGCATTTATGGTATTTTAGGTAATTTTAGTTTATTTATTTGCTATAAATAAAACACTCTTTTATCATAATGTTATCTTTAAAAACCGACTAAAGACTTACCTGATCTGTAAGGTATATTAATAATTGGTTTCGTTTTACTGCGATTAACACTAAATTGTATTAGTAAAGGATATAAAAGCGTGGATCTATGTATGTTTCATATCGTTTAATGTTTAGGTAATTAAGTACCGAGTAATGTGTGTCTATTACAAATGTATGCATGTAATTCCAAACATGTATGACTGCATATTAAGAAATATTTACAATCAATATGATTATCGTTATTCATCGTGCAATTTTGCGCAGGGCAGCGTGCAATTTTTTCTCACCAAATTGGTTGACAGATACAATTGCTTCTATTCTGTAAGGCAAAACAGACGAAAATCTTTTTTTTTCAATCTCGCTGCCGTGCAAACCAACGCACGAACAAATATACTAACAAGGCTAATAGAAAGTGTATAAAGTTATTTATCGTTATAAACCTTCATGCGTATTGTTTGTTTGGGAAGCATCGAAAATCGGAATGAAAAAAAGCTATTCGTATTTTTTGCTTTGGAAAACAGCGGCAATTAAATTTGCCGTTTTGTTAAATTAAGGTTGTAGATATATTATACAATACAGGATGACATTGGTTTTTAATGATAATTTTTAGAGAAAGTCAACAACTTATACATATCCACTATACGACCACTATATCAACCATGTCCACTATATCAACCAAGCCAATATATATCCACTATACGACCTATCTATATCTATATTTATATCTATATACATATACATATACATATACCATCGTCTAACTCCTTCTTCCTAATCACTTCCAATTCCCTACCTCTCCCATCGGTTTTCTATATTAATTTTATATTTAATATGAACTTAGTTTATTTTATAATTAATTTTTAAGTAAATATGCTGAAATCTGTTTAATATGTTACTTTCGTAGGAAACGATTATCGGTTTAATGTTGTTCTTTTTTTTCTACAAATGTTAATGCACACGCATGTATATTGTATGTTTCCAGAAATAAAAATAAAATAAAAATTTACTATAATAAATGTAGTGCCCGAAAGGCCATGTTGTCTTCATCTACAAAAACCACAGGAACGACAATTTGCTATTTCATATAAAAAAACACTCAATATAAATATTTACATACTTATTTCCCGAAAATTTCTAAAAATAAATAATTTTACGGCCTAATTACAAAACAATGACTAAATTTTGAGATAGATGATGACCCGTTAGCTATCTAACACTCGAATCTTTAGTAAAGTATTGATAAGTACTTGAGTCTTTATTCAACCAAGTAGGTATTATTACTCAGGTGCTAAGTAGTACTTAAGTATTGGATGCGTTCTATAGTCGAATATCGTTCATCGACTGAGTAAGTATCAACATCGTACATCGCTGAGTAATACTAGAGTAGAGGGGAAAAGATGGAGAAAAAAAATATTTTGTAATTTATTCGAAAACAAATTACTAATCTTTTATTTTACATCTAAAATTATGATGAAGATTTACAGATTTATACCCGTTTTATTTTTCTATAAAATATGAATTAAATTGTTCATTTCAATTCAATCCGGTGATTTAAAAAAAAAGACAATTTGTTGTCGTCACAATATGACAGTTCGATTCTAACTTCATGAATTCTTTCAAAGCACGCGTAAGAATAATTTGTCTTAATTTTTCGCGTACCGTCCTCATATAGGCTTCTGTGTTTTATTTGGGAGTTTGTTTTATTTGGACTTCGATATAGAGAAAACAAATTGTGCCCTCGAGAGCGTGCTGCAGCACCACCGACCACGAATATTCTCTCAATTTCCTCCATCCGTTGTAGAAACTCCGCCATTTCACGAAATAATACGTAAAGGTGAGCCCGCACCTACGCGTCGCGTCGCTGCGCTGCGCGTCGCCGCGCGTCAACCGTCAAACCCCACCAGCGCGGCAGGCAACTGCAAGCAACTGCACGTAAGAGGCGGTCGGCGCCAGACGCTCGCGGCTGAATGTCGTGCGTTATTTGCTCGTGCCTTCTAACCACGAACCTAAATGGACTCGGACTACGAAGTTTTTCTGTTTGCTCAATAAAAAAACCTTGCCTAACAATGTATCTGATATGTATGTAGGTATCTACTCTAAGCAAGTATTCTCACCATAATATTCGAAATTATACCTACAAAATGTTGATAGATATTTGGCATTAAATACGTCCAGATATATATCTAGGGGTTGTAGATATTCACGAAAATACGTTTTTTTAAGAACAAAGCTAGAAATACTGACAGTATCAGATACATGATTCTGAATTCTTAATAAACTAAGTTGAAATTAAAGAAACTAAAAAAAACCTTACACTCCCATATCCTCGCTGATTTCTTCCCAGATATTCTCCTTTCGTTTTTGGTCCATGTAATATCTGTGAGATATATCAAAAATTTCGTCGTATTTGCTAACAAGCATTATCATTTTTTTCGTTCATGGCTCTAACTTCGTACCTATAGTTAATATGTGATGGCATTTTAGAAGAAAACATTTATATATGGCAATGAATGGCATTAACTGAATTCTTTCTTGACAATTCATTAAATAATATTTTGTATTTGTAAGGATATTTTGAATATTTTTGATGTTTTTTAAATATATTTCAAGTTATTTACTTATTTTTGATAGTTTATAATGTTTTTTATGAAATTTTGTTTTGAATTTTATTTAGGATATTAGGGTAATTTTATTAAGTATGTATGCTGTTAAAAGAAATTCTAAAACAATAACGATGAAAATAAATTGTCTACCTTAGAACAGGCGGCCGCCTAGTTAGGTCTTGACTATTTAAAATTGTAAAATATGTCAATCGAAAATGGATAAATAAATTTGAATAGGTATTCGTTAACTGACTCATAAAAATAATCGAATAATCGTCATACACCAAACCCGAATCGTCATACACCAAAACATCGACGTACACACGGCGCGGCTCCGCGTATAATGAGTCACCACTTGCAGTTCGCTAAACCGCACCTGAGCGGAGCGTCGCAGCGCCGCGCTGCGCGTCGCGTCAAGGTATTTCGGGTGACCAACTCGGACGCGACGCGCGGCGACGCGCAGCGCCGCTCCGCTCAGGTGCGGTTTAGTCCATGCAAATCTATAGAAAGAATATTTTGTCGCGACGCGCAGTTACGTGCAGCGCAGCGACGCGACGCGTAGGTGCGGGCTCACCTTAAATATATAATATACACATGCACCAACGCATATAAACGAAAAGTATTAACGGCTCCAAGCCTAGTAGCTCTCAAGTATCGACAGACAGATACTCAGCTCTGAGTAATACTCGAGTATTAAGGTGAGCCCGCACCTACGCGTCGCGTCGCTGCGCTGCGCGTCGCCGCGCGTCAACCGTCAAACCCCACCAGCGCGGCAGGCAACTGCAAGCAACTGCACGTAAGAGGCAGTCGGCGCCAGACGCTAGCGGCTGAATGTTGTGCGTTATTTGCTCGTGCCTTCTAACCACGAACCTAAATGGACTCGGACTACGAAGTTTTTCTGTTTGCTCAATAAAAAAACCTTGCTTCAATGTATCTGATATGTATGTAGGTATCTACTCTAAGCAAGTATTCTCACCATAATATTCGAAATTATACCTACAAAATGTTGATAGATATTTGGCATTAAATACGTCCAGTTATATCTAGGGGTTGTAGATATTCACGAAAATACGTTTTTTTAAGAACAATGCTAGAAATAATAATAGTATCAGATACATGATTCTGAATTCTTAATAAACTAAGTTGAAATTAAAGAAACTAAAAAAACCTTACACTCCCATATCCTCGCTGATTTCTTCCCATATATTCTCCTTTCGTTTTTGGTCCATGTAATATCTGTGAGATATATCAAAAAATTCGTCGTATTTGCTAACAAGCATTATCATTTTTTTCGTTCATTGCTCTAACTTCGTACCTATAGTTAATATGTGATGGCATTTTAGAAGAAAACATTTATATATGGTAATGAATGGAATTAACTGAATTCTTTCTTGACAATTCATTAAATAATCTTTTGTATTTGTAAGGATATTTTGAATATTTTTGATGTTTTTTAAATATATTTCAAGTTATTCACTTATTTTTGATAGTTTATAATGTTTTTTATGACATTTTGTTTTGAATTTTATGTAGGATATTAGGGTAATTTTATTAAGTATGTATGATGTTAACCCTTCAAGCCCCGCGACTTCGATATCGAAGTCAACTGAACGCGTCCAGGAAAAGTGATTTGATTGGGTTTTTCGTTTCATTCCGTATGCAGTTGTATCTTATTTAAATGCACGATGATACAAAATTCTAAAACAATAACGATGAAAATAAATTGTCTACCTTAGAACACGCGGCCGCCTAGTTAGGTCTTGACTATTTAAAAATTGTAAAATATGTCAATCGAAAATGGATAAATAAATTTGAATAGGTATTCGTTAACTGGCTGATAAAAATAATCGAATAATCGTCATACACCAAACCCGAAATCGTCATACACCAAAACATCGGAACGGCGACACGTAGCGACGTACACTCGGCGCGGCTCCGCGGAGTATAATGAGTCACCACTTGCAGTTCGCTAAACCGCACCTGAGCGGAGCGTCGCAGCGCTGCGCTGCGCGTCGCGTCAAGGTATTCTCGGGTGACCAACTCGGACGCGACGCGCGGCGACGCGCAGCGCCGCTCCGCTCAGGTGCGGTTTAGTCCATACAAATCTATAGAAAGAATATTTTGTCGCGACGCGCAGTTACGTGCAGCGCAGCGACGCGACGCGTAGGTGCGGGCTCACCTTTACTCGCCTTCTCAACACTCGACTTTAAAATCAAAACTGGTACTCAAGTATTACTCAGGTACTGCTCGGTACTTGAGTAATGATCAATACTCGACTATAGATTCGGCTGTAAGTCCTCTGTAATTTTAAAAAGTATTCGAACCTGATTCAATTTGATTTTCCTGGAAACCTTCCGAATCTTGTCTTGCTTTCGCTTCCAAAACCTTATTACGCAGACCGATGGCAATATTTACTTGGTCCCATTGTTTTTGCTCCCAGCCACTGAGATAATACATCAATTTTGAGTGAAGCCAAAGTTGATAAATCCTGTGGTTGATTATCTCCATCGTGCTAAAATAAAATATCTTTTTTTTATTAAATTATAACGCCCTCTGTTAGATGAAGCTTACACCACCTGACACGGTGACACCACCGTTACGTACACAAGAAGGAAGTTGTTTTCAGTATGCGTATATAGATAAAGGTGGCGCTATATAAGCAATGTCTATTTTTAATACGAAAATGTTGAGAAAAAATGTTCATTTCAGTCGCAATAACCGGAAAATAGGCAGGGGGTATTGTATATTCTAACACATTTAAATGAGAATTTATTTTTTTATTTAGTTTGGTAATATTTTTTTTATAACAACCCAAAAATATTTTTATTGTATTAACATGAACAGTATTCTAATGAAATATTTTATAAGGCCGTTAAATCGATAATACCTTATTGGAAATTAAAAATGATCGACATAATATGTGATGTATAGGTGAGTTTTTAGTTACCGGCATTTTTCAAGGGGGTGAATTAGTATAATACGAGAAAGTAAGCTTTTTATTATTTTTATTTTGGAAAAAAAATAAAAAAAACCTTTTGTTTGTAAAAAACATTTTTTTTTCGTTAAATTTTGTATTATTTATCTATTGGAAATTTTTGAAAAGCGTTGAGCGCTGCGCCATTTAGCGGTAGGTAAAATATCGCTAATAAACAATATTAGCAATATTTTACCTATCAATAGATGGCGCATCGTGCTTCCCTCTTTTTATATTACTTTCAAAAAAACACAATTTTTAAAGCTAAAAAAAATCTTTTTAGGAGAAAAATACCAAGAAATACAAAACTGTGTGGCGTGATAGCCATATAGCAACAAACACAAAACTAAGATGTAACAATTACTTTTGTGGAAAACTTACTACAACAGGCTGCGTTATTTTCTCTGCTGAAAAAAATGTCGTGTTGGATACAAGAATTTTGGCTGCAAAAGCCAATTTTGCAACTGTGCCCAGGATTATGGTTGATTGTTCAACAATTTCTGACAGCATTCCCATTGTCCTATTTAGCTGAACGGGGATTTAGTGCTGTAGCAACATTGGTAACTAAAAAGAGAAATCTTCTACATGTTACTGAACCCGGATTTACCTTTGTTTTTAAGTAAAATCGATCCTAATATTAACAAACTCCTTAAAATTCTTCAAATTTAACCCTATCATTAGGTAAGTTTATAAATTCAATGTCTTCTGAATGTTTTTACTTCTCAATATAATTAAGCACGCGTTTTAATTGTTCTCATTGAAACTTACTTCTTTAAACTCAGAAATAGTAGAGGGGTCATATCCTATCTTACGACTATATAATATGACAGTGTAATGTTTAAATATAATCGTTGCAATAGCTATTTCAGATTGAAAGTAAAAGAAATTGGGCGGCTCTAGAAAAAATAATATTCTCAAAGTGGGCGGTGAGCAAAATAAGGTTGAGAACCTATGGTCCAAATCGTAGTTGATCTATAAGCCAACATGAATATGATAAGAGTTTCAATGTCAAGGTACAACATTCACCTCTGCTTACACTCTGAATATCTTACCTTAAAGCTGCACGCAGACATGTAATGGTCTTGCTGCTGTTTTGGGCATTGATTCTTACGCCAAATGCAGTTTCTGCGAAAATTAAGACTTTTTATTCAGACTAAAATTAAGAAAAATAGAACCACACCTATAACTCCAATGTAACGATATAATATTTGATGCGAGAATGACAATAATCAATCATAGCATCACATATAAAGATTGAAAATCATAAAACAATTAATTATCGTCTCACATGGAATAAAATATAATTTTGTCATTTTCTGTAGTAACTCTATAATATAGAGTAATATTCATAAATATATAACATATTAAGCGAGAACACTACAAAGTCGTTAAATTTGTCATCGCATATATTCGTACTTAGGCTTCTTTTATATTGTGTAATATAAGATTACTTTCAGTGCAGTGCAGTGTTAGGTTTAACATAGCGTCCATTTTTTTTATTTCTGCAAGAAAATGATTATTATTTAAACACAATGATTCTGCATCTATCCTAACTAGACAGCGCCTGTTCCAAGGAAGAGACCAATTTTATTTGATAGCAATATACAGGCTGAGTTTTGACATTCTTGAAGTGGGTGAATCAGTACGAGCAAATAAGCAATAGACATAATAAAAAAATAGACCTATTAAATTTTTAATATGTCTATTTAAAAAAATATACATATAAAAAAAATGAAAAATAGACATCCTTTTTTGTTTTGTTTTTTTTGCTAAATTTGAAAAACCTAAATGTTAAATAAAAGTTTAACAAGCGTAGAGCGCGCTGCGCCATCTAGCAATAGGTAGGTATATATATCGCGAATAAACAATATTCGCGATATTTTACCTACCGCTAGATGGCGCAACGCGATCACCTATTTTTATACTATTTTTCAAAACATCCAATTTTTAAAATTTAAATTTTAAAAATGTCCTTTGTGGTTTTCCCAAAAAAACAGCAATAGTTGCTTATTTGCTCATACTGATTCACCCACTTCAAGTATGTCACTAATTAAAAACTCATCCTGTATTATATGTAAAATTATAAAAATCTAATTTAAAGAAGCAAAATAATTATAAAAAATATAAATAATCATTAAATAATAAAAGTAGTAATAAATAATTTTAAAATATATAAATCCAAATACAGAATATTTCGAAACAGAAACAAAAATCTGAATAGATAACTAACTGAAGGGCTCCATCAGTAAGTATACTTCCCTAATTAGTTTCCCGGGAGGCAATTTAACTATTGAACCCACTGAGGAATGCTGTTCAGCTTAAAAGTATCTCACCGCTTAAAAAATCCACGTTGCAAGGTGCGACGACATCATAGGCATCAAAATCGCCCTTGCCTGCCAGATGTTCTAGCTTTTTCACGAGGATCTGGCTCAAGCGATTGAATCTAGGCACATATGACTCGAGTATTCTGGTGTTGAACATGGGGCTGATGATTTTACGATGCTGCTTCCATATCGAAACTGAAAATAAAGAGATTAAAAGAAAAACGCATGTTAAGAAAAATATGTCGCAATTGAAAATAAAGAAAAATATGTGTTAACGAGGCTTTCCGTCCAATCGTCCAATCGACCGAACGCTGGTGCATAGGTCTAAGAAAATGTAAGTCCTAAAGAAAAATGTCCAATCGACCGAACGTTATATATATATATAACTAACTAATTATAAATTTAATATAAATTGATTATTTAATATATTTTTATATAAAAAAAATTAATAATAATTATAAATTTAAATAATTATTAATTATTTATAATTAAATATAAAAATATATTATAAAATTTATATAATGAATTTAATAAAAAAATTAAGGTATATATATATATATATATATATATATATATATATATATATATATATATATATATATATATATATATATATATATATATATATATATATATATATATATATATATATATATATATATATATATATATATATATATATATATATATATATATATATATATATATATATATATATATATATATATATATATATATATATATATATATATATATATATGTGTATATATATATATATATATATATATATATATATATATATATATATATATATATATATATATATATAACTAATTATAAATTAAATTGATTATTTAATATATTTTTATATAAAAAAATAATAATATTTATAAATTTAAATAATTATTAATTATTTATAATTAAATATAAAAATATATTATAAAATTTATATAATGAATTTAATAAAAAATTTAAGATATATATATATATATATATATATATACCTATAGGTATATATATATATATATATATATATATATATATATATATATATATATATATATATATATATATATATATATATATATATATATATATATATATATATATATATATATATATATATATATATATATATATATATATATATATATATATATATATATATATATATATATATATATATATATATATATATATATATATATATATATATATATATATATATATATATATATATATATATATATATATATATATATATATATATATATATATATATATATATATAATTAATTAACTAATTATAAATTTAATATAAATTGATTATTTAATATATTTTTATATAAAAAAAATAATAATTATAAATTTAAATAATTATTAATTATTTATAATTAAGTATAAACATATATTATAAAATTTAAATAATGAATTTAATAAAAAATTTAAGGTATATATATATATATATATAATAAATTAACTAATTATAAATTTAATATAAATTGATTATTTAATATATTTTTATATAAAAAAAATTATTATTATAAATTTAAATAATTATTAATTATTTATAATTAAATATAAAAATATATTATAAAATTTATATAATGAATTTAATAAAAAATTTAAGGTATATATATATATATATATATATATATATATATATATATATATATATATATATATATATATATATATATATATATATATATATATATATATATATATATATATATATATATATATATATATATATATATATATATATATATATATATATATATATATATATATATATATATATATTAATTAACTAACTAACTAATTATAAATTTAATATAAATTGATTATTTAATATATTTTTATATAGGATAGGTCTAAGAAAAAATGTAAGTCTTAAAGAAAATTGGTTAATGGCAAAAACTCTGAAATAGTATCGTCTTAAACAGTTTCTCCCGCTTCTTACTGCATTTTATTTATTACAAGCTTTTGTTTACCTTGCAATGCATGTTAGTATGTATGTTTGTTTAGGTCAAATCTTGTAAGCTGAATTAGAACCACTTCCTCTTATCTTATGAATTTGAAATTATACATGTTGGGTCAGTTCCGATGACAATGCCTTATGTGAATGACAATGCATTATATACATTATAGTGAGCATGACCTGATTCTACACTCAGGGATGGCTCCCGACGAGGATACTCTTCCACAGTCAACAGCACCGACACACTATTTTGTATACGCATTCAATTATGACAGCCCGTTCTAAATTTCACCATGACATAGCTGCTGCACCCAGGGTTTGCTCCCGACGAGGGGACAGCTGAACGGCCAACCGCAGAGAAACGAAATTTAGTATACGCATTCAATTATTCTAAAATTCATCATGATATGCTGCTGCACCCAGGGTTGGCTCCCGACGAGGGGACACCTCAACGGTCAACAGCACAGAAACGATGTTTTGTATACGCGTCCAATTATGATAGCCCCTACTAAGTTTCGCCGCGACAGGGCTGCTGCGTCCAGGGTTGGCCTCCAACGAGGTGACTCCTTAACGGTCAACAGCACAGAAACAAAATTTTGTATACGCATTCAATTATGATTCATTCATGGCTGCTGCACCCAAGGTTGGCTCGGGACAGAGCATTTTAATAAAAGCTTGTTTTTAAAAAAATTGTTTTACAATTAATCTATATCTTTAATTTGTTCAATGTTTCGTTACTTTCGTATGGGTCGCCATTTTCGAGCATTGTAAAACATCAAGCATAAAATTTCGTAATCGTAATTATTAAAAGAATATTATAATAACAGATAATAAATTTATTCTCAATGTTTAAGAGGACGCGGCGGCCAAAAGCTACATGAAGCATAATTTTGTGGCCTGGTGGTGAGAACACGAAAGAGAATTTTAATACAATTATGCCGGATTTTAAAAACCCGGTCCTTAAGCTATCATTTCTCCAAAACAAAATTGGTAAATTATTACCATATTAATTGTAAATTATCTTTAATCTGTTACTGTTTTCCAATAAAATAAAACGAGCGAGTCTTCAGTTTTTTAAAAACCTAGAGATGATCCTTAATATTAAAAAAAATACTATTTAAACCAGCGTATGGTCTATTTGCATAGTACCAAGACAGTTTTTGGAGAATCCATACAAAAAATATAAGAAAAAAATGTTTGAAATTACGTAATTTCCAGAAATGTTATGGCCAAACATTTTTTTTTCTATTTATTAAAGATACTTTAATGATAGTGATATTAAAAATAACACGTTATTCTATTATTGTATTCTAATATTTACTTTATAAAAAACTACTCATTTGATAATTTATTATATTATAATTGAAAAGCCAAATCGACTATATTAGACGAAGCGCGAAGCCGAAATCGTCATTCGTAATTGGCCATTGCCAACGTTGGGACGTATTCCCTTGTCGCCGTGGTATACCTATACATCTTTATGTATATATCAAAAGTGCGCGGGCGCGTGGCATTGCAAAAATACCTAAATTTTTAGTCGCGTCAACTCGGAAGGGAGCCTTAAAATCCCGCAGAGAAAAACGTGCACGTGTTTAACAGCCCTGATGTGTTATATCAGTCCAGTCGTTTTGAATCGCATTGTTGACCAACTTATTCTAACCCATAGATGCGTTCGATTCGATACATCTGCTCACCAAGGAACAAAATTATTTTCCCCGCTTTGGCCGAGAAGCCAAAGCCATAAGAAGAACCCCAAAATTAAATAGAGACGAATGTCAAGAGATACACATGGGGTCGTCATCTTAAAATGCTCTCGACGCCCATCACCGAGATCAAAGGCGCGAAAAATTATATAGCAAGTGTGTAGATAGCCGAATTTCTCCCATTATAATCTGCAAAGTAACAGCGGCAGTATGTCGTCTACCCGGAGGATAACAGCAAAAGAGAACTAACAGGACCGTGGACAGTATACCATGGAAATCGGCAGTTTCAACATCGCGGAAACATCCGTTTTTAATTACTTTATAATGCTATTTAAAATACCTATTTTTGTTATACAAGGTTTATACAAGGTATTATATACACGGAGTGCAATATATACAATGGGCTCGATTGCGTTTATTTGTGAACTAAAATCGGAAATTAGTTCGTGTGAACGAGACAGCGCAATGCGCTAGAGCGGAATGTGAAACGAACGGTTGTCACTTTTTCGCATTAAAACTACCCACCAAAGATAAAGCATCTGAATCTAAGACCGCACGAAATGTGTTCAAATTTATTCCTACGAATATAAGTTCGACGGGTAGTTTTAAAGCGGAATCGACGACCGTTCGTTTCATATCTCGTTCGCTTAAACTAATTTCAGTTTTAGTTCACAAAGAAACGCAACCGGGCTTAATATATACACGGTATGTATACAGGTATACAAGGTATTATACAAGGTTTAGCCTGTGCTCGCAGGGTACATATTAATTATTAATATAATAGAGTTGGTATTCGTTCGTTTATTGTACTTTTGAACATTTCAACATTTTCGAACATTTTAGACATTTCGAACACACTGCTTAGCTAACCCCACAGGAGACCATATTTTAAAATTTCAAGTCAATCGGTTTGGCCGTTTAACCTAAAGGTCTGTTAACACAGAGATACCGAAATCCCAAAACAGTTATTTTTATTAGTAGGGTAGTCGACATTTATTAATATAAAGTGGTAAATTATTAGTTTTTTTAATTTGTAATTTAAATGTCGGCTCTTGTACAAGCTTTAAGGGGCATATCTGATAATATTTAAAAATACGTAAAATACTCTTGCTGTGGGTTTAAATTATATTAATGTAAATTGTATTTATTAAATATTTCCTCCTTTTTGTGATTCTAAAAATCAAAATAAAAATATTGTTGCAAACAAAAATATTTGCAGCCCCAAATTTTGTATAATTATTTTTTAGGAGTTTTAGAATTAAGATCATTTTTAACTGAAATATTAAATAATGATTTTCTCACATTAATTGCATCCATTGTAATTGCGTTAATAAATTAAATACGTTAACAATAAAATAATCATTAATGAATTATATTTTTTTTAAATGTTTTCGTATTATCCATTTTTTTTGTATTATCCACGCATGTGCTTAAATATTTTAAGACTCCTAACGCACTGGCATCCATGGCTCCGGAGCCAGAACGTTACAAGAGAATGTATAGGGGTGCACGCACTGGGCGGCCAGGCTCTGCTGGCTCCAGCGGCCAAAGCACGCGCATACGATAAAAATGGGAGCCACTGGCTGCGCAGGTCCGAATGTATGTGGCTCCCTATGTGTGCACACGCGGAGCCGGCTCCGCAGCCAGTTGTATGCCGCTGACACTGAGCGGTGACTCTGGCCGCCTAATCTGGCACTCTTTTTTTCTGGCTCCGCAGCCGTGGCTCCGGAGCTGTGAACGCCAGTGCGTTATGAGCCTAACCTGTACGACAGGATGTGACTAAAAACAGTATAACGAGAAAAGGTGATTCATGTTGTGTAAGACTTGAGTGGAAAGAATAAATAAAATTCTCGTTTCTTGACGCTTGTATCCACTAAATAGAGGATGTCCAACATCCTTTTACGATTGTCGAGTTACTTTATAAAAACTGATTTAAATTTTTGACATTTGTTAATGTCACACCTACATGTCAAATACGACCGAGAAGGGGACTGCCACTCGGAAAGGGAAAAGGCTTTGATAAAAATAGAGTTGGATAAAGCATAATTGAAATAAAATTTTACGTGTCATTTAATAACTGGACATTATTCCGAAAAGAATCTTGAAAATTAACACTTTAAGGCATTTTATTATCAGATATCACAGCCAAACTCGCTACATAATACTATTATCCCGTAATTGACCAAACGGTAAATCTATGCTTACCGCCAAAAGGATATTTTTTTGTGGGCTGGAGCCGCGGACTGCCAGAATGCTTTGTACTACAAAAGTGGTCGATTCGATGTGTGGCTCGTGATTCTCCAAACATGCTCGCAAGGGACTTGTTCTGTGCACTGGCCATTTTACCGATTCCATGTATGTATGTGAATAATGGAAGTGGCTGGTTTTGTTTACAACTACTTAAAAAGTTTTAAAACTGCTAGCAAGATACAAAAAATCCCTTCGTTCGCTGAGCTACCCATTGACGAAATCGGAGCAGCCTGTATTTGTGATATCTATAATAAGTGTTGATATCAGGGAGGCTAAATCATTACAAATATTTCAAGGTAAACTTATGGGCCCGATTGCGTTTCTTTGTGAACTAAAATAGGAACTTAGTTCAACCGAACGAGACAGAGCAATACGTTTAAATGGAATATGAAATGAACTGTCGTCGATTTTCTCGCACCAAAACTACCTATAGAACTTATAGACGCCCGAATAATTTTGAAATAATTTCGCGCGGTGTTAGATTTAGCTGCTTTATCAGTGGGTAGTTTTAATCCGTAAAAGTGAGAACAGTTCATTTCACATTCCGTTTTGACGTACTGCTCTGTCTCGTTCACACGAACTTATTTTCAATTTTAGTTCAAGAGAAACGCATTGGAGCCCAAAGTATCCGATATTATTATTCAATAAGCGATTTTTTTAAAGAATGTACAATATTTTTTTTATTTAATTGAAATTAAAGTAACTCACAAATACTTTTACAATTTAAAACATCAAATATTTTATTATAAAACTAAATGACTTAATCCAAAATTAATTATTGTTTTGATATTAGATATAGTTAAATAGTTTTCTAGTAGGTACAGGTGTTTATCAAGTAGGTATAGTCACAAGTATAGTAGTATGATACATTTTATAATTTGTAAATTTAAAAAATGCATAATTATTGCACAATAAAGTTAGATTATTTTATTGGGCAAAAAAAATATTTTTTCATTCATTTCATCAATGCGGTACCTTTGATATGTAAAAATTATTACGCAAATAGTGGGCCTGATTGCGTTTCTTTGTGAACTATAACTGAAATTAGTTCAAGCGAACGAGATAGAGCAATATGTTAGAGTGGAATGTGAAACCAACTATCGTCGATAAAAACTACGTGTCGAACTTATAATCGTCCGAATAAATTTGAACACATTTCGTGCGGTGTTAGTTTCAGATGCTTTATCTTTGGTGGGTAGTTTTAATGCGAAAAAGCGACAACCGTTTATTTCACATTTCGCTCTAGCGTATTGCCCTGTCTCGTTCACATGAACTAATTTCCGATTTTAGTTCACGAAGAAACGCAATCGAGCCCAGTGTGAACTGAACTGAACTATTTTTAAATTGGTTAAATGATATGAATGAGTTACAGAAAAAAAATGTGGGACACGCGATTTTGGGCTTTTATATCCAGTAATCTTTTCTAAAATGTAAGTTTTATAGGAGTTTTTAAAATGTTCTATTTGAGGATATCTTCTGAGAATAAGACGTCCTATTAAAATTAGGACTATATAAAAATATGATTTATCTTCCATTGCAAGGGTCTAATATTATATTCCTGATGTCATAATAATTAATACCATATTGGTTTTGAAGATTTATTATGGGTCGTAAAGCTTTTATTTCATGGGTGTGCCAAGATAATTATTTATTTATATAAATCAATCAATCTAAACGTTTTGCGTATTTCTCAGTTATAGCAATTACGTGGAAACTTGTTTTGTATGTATATGTGGGTAATTATCCATGGCAAAAAATATACATTTTAATATAAATGTATTTTTGCATTCTTATAACTTGTGGAGAAAAAAATACAATAACATTATCAATATTTTATAACGACTAAACTTACTATTGTTTTGTATCTATTTACAATTGTTTTATTTTAGTCATTATATTAAAATTACTAAATACGTTTTATCTGCAACTTATTATTCGGATATACGTAATTCTTAATTTCAATTTAATTAATTTGGAATCTCTTTCAAATATATTTATATACTATAAAAACATCGTTTCTTTACTATTTAAATTGTCGTGACATTATAAGTTTTTATAATATTTTTTAGGAATGCGACTCTTTCTTTTATTTTATATGATTATTTTAATACTTCTGCATTTAGGTATTCATTTTAATCTCATTTTTATTTGTATGAATTTTTATAGTTTACTCTATATATATTTATGAGTATACTCTATGTTTAAGCATTTATGATTATTTAAATATCATTTTTATTTATTACATTTGTACATCATTTTTATTTATTATGATTATGGTTAATGTTTTATACCTGAAATTTTACTTTGATTGTCCAGCTTATTAGAATCGATAGTAGCTTTTATTTTCTACATTCTGACAATTGTATGATGTTACAATTACTTAGTATTTATATAGGCTTATTCATATATTTAAAACAATTTAAATGTCCGCCTTGGAATAGGCTATAGACTAGTTAGGTTGTTTGGCAATAGTTTTTGGCATATCATGTTATCCGTTTTGGCTACTGGATTTTTAGTCTATGGTTTTTTTGTACATGTTTATTTACTGTAAATGATTGTGAATTACAAATTAATTAAAATATACGTTATATCCCTTTAGCACTGACATATGTTTTTTTTAACATTACTACTGATATAGGTCGCAGAGGCTCCCAAAGATAAGACTGGATAAAAATATACATAGTATTTTTTTTCATATAATACATGGCTCGCGGAACACTAACCAAGTCGAAGCTACATTCTCACGCACACCAGAACGAGACAGCGATAGTTACTTTTTGCGATGGGAGTCTGTCAGACCTATATCAGTGGTTAGGGGTTAAATATTTTTTCTTTCTATTTTTTTGCAGTATTTAGCTATAGTTTACATATAATTTTAAATGGTTGATAACAAATTGGGGTAACCTGTCATATTGTTCATATATTTTTGAATTAATAAATATTAAAATAAGAATTTTGAATATATTAAATATTTATGGGGGTCAAAGAACATGAAATTACAACATTATCTGTTTTGTATAGCAACCTTGAGAGATGAAATACCTAGTCATAATGAATACAAATTACACTTTTTATTACGTTCCGTTACTACGAAAATAAATAAACATGAAATCTGTATTTAACCTTTTGTTACTCGGAAACGGTATATCATACTTAGACGAGAGAATATATTATAGAAAGAACGTTTTATTGGTAATTAGATTTAAGATACTTTGAATAATCTTTCCCTTAAAATACAAAAACAAATATTTTATAGAATTTGCACTGGGCGTGTGCGAGCAAGATGTTATCGTTTGCACTATGGACTAAGAGAGATAGAAAATATCAACAGCGGTATGAAAGTAAGTTAGAACAATTTTAGGGGGGAGGATTTTACAGTAAAGATTAATTACATGTGTAATATAATTCTTTAATAAAAGAAATTAGTTTTTTTCATGTATTTTCAAATCATTTACCTAAAAAGGAGACAAAAATCATAACGCACAAATTTTTAAATAAAATAATGATTGATATATATAAGTAATATTTCTCAAAATAATCGGAAATAAAATAGGTATCTAAAGGTCCCATTTTAAAATATATATATATATATATATAAAGCTTTTTATATAAATTCAAATAGGGCCCGGCCCATACATTCTTATTTTAAGATAGTTTGTTCTCTTTGGTTACAATTGCGATTCTACAGGGAGCACATATGTACATTATTACCCACGATTTCTACATACATATTTTTAAGATAGTTTGTTCTCTTTGGTTGGAATTTCGATTCTACAGAGAGCACGTACATAGTACCTACGTTTTCAACATACATATTTTTTAAGATTTTTTGTTCTCTTTGTTTCAATTTCGTTTCTACTGAGAGCACATAAATTATTACCTACGATTTCTACATACATATTTTTAAGATAGTTTGTTTTCTTTGGTTGCAATTTCGATTTTACAGAGAGCACATTACCTACGATTTATACAGAGAGCCTATATTTTTATAAAGTTTATCTAGCCATAGAGTCGTAATTATTGAGATGACAACTTAAATCATATGTACAAAGAGCATAGAGAATCATCATTATATAGTCATTGACTTACGGGGTTTATCAAGTGAATGACTTTTTTAATCAGCTGCAATTTAGAGGTATTCTGTATTTTCTCCGTATATTGTAGGTAGAAGATACTTAAAAATAGAAAGCTGCATATACATGGTTGACTGTAAGATTTGTGCATAAATTGCCTTTTTTCATAAAACCAGTGTATTATTCATTACGTAATGTTTTTATAGCATAATAAATTTATTATATTCTATACAGAAAAGAGTAAGAGTAAATAAAACTTTTGTGACTTTGCATGCTAATGATATTGTTCTGGCTTGATCGGAGTGTGAGACAACGACTTCCTTGTTACCTTATGCTTCAGATACGATGTTGAGGTAGGATTGTTGTGCACATTGTGCAACAACGATGGAAAGTGTAAATTTTTGCAACCGTCGCATATAAAATTTCAAATAAAATGTATTGGCTTCAAAAGCTCATACATAGATATTTAGACATTACTACACAATACTTCGGATATAATTTTATTATACTTTTACATAATTTGATTATAAAATCCAAAAAAAAATCAGGGATTAGGAAATACCACAATGAAAGAATTTGTACACATTCATATTTAAAACCGAATTTCATCAAAAACTTGTTTCTAATATATATATTACTTAAACAACTAATTCAAATAATAGGTTGACTAGAAGAACACTTTCTGAAATGTCAATTTATATTCAACAATTTAATAATAAGTTGTGATTATAAATTTAGAGGTACGGAATTTTCGTTTTTACGAAATAGATGCGAAATTGCTTGGAATTTGAGAAAATGCGAAAATACGCACCTGAAAAAAGTTTCACTAAATGTTATCTGTAGATGAGATTAAATGCAACAAATGAAGCCAACTTCATATTGGTCAGTTATTTTGCCTATCTGTGGCTGCAAGTCACCACCTTAAAACAAAATACTCGAAACCTCAAAAAATCATTTTTTCAGAGAACTTTCTTAAAATGGGCTGATTGATGCCCTAGCTGATTGAAGCTGGTTCATCGCCTAGTGCTTCAATCAGTAAACAGAAATGAAGATGCTAATGTTAATAACTTATTTTGGAGTACTAAATGCTGCTTGTCAATCTTTGCTGAAGCAGCGTTACAAAGTTAGTTACTTCTATGCTGTTAGTTAAACAACGTTAGAAGCTGTTAGAAGCAGAACGCTTCTCTATTAAATATAATTTAGCCGTTACAGACAAAACAATTCTAAATGGTCAAATATTGGAAGTACAACAATGCTAGCTTTTAATTGATATTAAACATAAATTTTAGGTGTAATTAAAAGTTGTTTACATGCAGGATAAGGGCATTTTATCGAAATTTCGATATTTTCAATGTTATTTTTGCGAAATTTCTGTTTTTTTTTTGCGAAAATTCCGTACCTCTAAATATATTATATTATTGTACTGATATATTGTGGTATATTCTCGAGGCAGCGAGACATATTCGATAACACAGCACTGCGAAATGACATAATTTTAGCGTCATGCCTGCGCAAAAAGTCAAAATTCGCAGGGAATGGCGTCAATATGATGTTAAAAATAGACTCAGTAGTAAGTAGGTCCCATTGTATAACAATCGAGTAAAAATTTCTTTAAAATGTAACACCTTATATTTTAAACAGTAAATATAGTATTCTACGAAAACTATAAACTTTCGCTTACTGGGTGCTGAAATTAATCCGTTTCCAATCACGGGGTGAAAGAATTTGTACACATCGTGCTTATCCAAGGCGTGAGGAGACGTTAGAATAGTTTTTATGTCCTCTGGGCAGCAGCACACTAAAATCGAAAAGCAAATAAATATATTAAAAAGAATAAAAAACACGACTGCAGTTACAGAAAGTGAAATATTGTATTTATAATTATTTTTACTAACGGATTTTAAAGAAATATTTGTGGTTTATGTATTTATCCATATAGATACATGTATATTTCCGGAATGTGCTCAATCAGACCTTTTATTTGACACTAAACACGATATATATATATGTTAATTTATTGACATTTGGACATTTAGTTAATTATTTTTCGACATTTTGTCAGTTTAGGTATACTATAACACTCGGTATGATATAACGATTCTAACAATATAACACACCTAAATCGGTCTAAGCGTTTAAAAGTTATGGATGAATAAAGAAATGAAAAAATACATAGATGAATCTTAAAAATTCCTCCACTTCTTTTTTGGGCAGTCGTAAAAAAGAATTATAAGCGGTAGAAAACTTAATACTTAGATATAATTTATAATTTATAAAGTATTAATAATAATCATTTATAGTTAAGTATTGCACTTACTGACTAACAAATTAGGTCCCATCCAAAACTTCACTGGCTGCTTGGATGCGTCGAACTTTTTCGTGATTGTTTCCATTGCCTCCAATATATCTAAAGAAAACTTATTTTGTAAATTATAATTGAACTAAAATATACTTATATATTTATTAGTTTGTTACTTATGAAATTGCCGTCCTATTAAGGCCAAAATAAGTGTATGAAAAATGTATATTTTTTAATAGAAATATTGACCCCTATTATATGTCATTTTAATGGGAGACGCTTAATATTTCTGCTGTAAAACTCTCGTGCTGTAAACTGCTGTAAACTTCTCAAGAAGGCGTTTTACACCGACTCTTCGAAATTGATTTTTATCTGTTCTAAAAAGTTATCTAAATTTTGAAAAAAATGGAACTCTATTAGAGCAAGGTCTGGCAGGTACGGTGAATGGCCAAGAGTCTCCAGCCGCTACTGCAACTTTGCGACTGTTTGCAGAGAAGTCTGTGGTTATAATGCGTTGTAGTACAGAAGCAGTGGCGATTAGCGATTGACCAAGCTGGCTTCTCCATAATTTTTTGCTGTTCTTAATAGTACACATTTACGGTAACTGTATAGCCAGACCGCAAGAATCTGTAATAGAAACACCGGTACAGGATCTCATATTTCAAAATATTTTATTTTTTTTACTTTTCCATGGTTGCACAAACGAAAATATTCGAGCGAAATAATCAAAGGAAAGACAAATATACAGCTGATTTTTGAAAGGGAATAACATGGCTTTGGATTAAAATTATTTGAACTTGAAATTCCAGCTGAATCCCAAGTTATACAAGTTCAAAGTGGCTATTTTGAAAAAACGACAATATATAGGTAAGGACTTAAAATAATATTTTATCAAAATAACTTACTGTTTTTCCCCAGGAATACGTACGAGCTTCCAATGAAAGGGTATTCAGGTGGTCCTTGAAGATTTCTAATCTTTTTGTTAACACGCCGTTGAAACATGATAAACTTTGTGTAACGGTAAGTTAAAAACGATAAAATCGTGCATACAACGAACACTAATACATTGTCAAAAAATAGATCTGTTGAGGATCGTAAAATCAACATTGTGAACGAACCAACAATACTACAGACAAGTTATAGAACCAGCGACCACCTATATTGACGGCTAAGACCGGCGAGGAGTTTATATATATAATCGCAGTATTATCCTTACAAACATATAAGGATGTGATGGCGCGTACAGTATGTCTTAAAAAACGCGAAGAATTTCGGTTTCCATTTATATTTTATTGTTAAGGTATCGTTTTTTTTCCACGAATGACATACCTAACTAACATTTACCGACGTCATAGCAAAGGTGGGTAATAATTCATGTGTGTGGTTAATAACGGCTTAGCTACATTGTTATGGCAAAAGTAGGTAGTCTGATAGGTTGATAATGATGATTATTTATTATATATAAAAATTCCTTTAGCTACATATGTTACAAGTAGTTTGGTTTGCTAAGGGATCAAATAAAGGTTGAACTTGTTTTTACCATGAAGAGTAACCGTTTAGTATGGATGTAGGGAGAATGGTCCGCTACCGATTTGGCTATGTACTGACATGAATATTCCGCGCATAATACAGATGGTTCAAAAATGCCCCTATTTTTACTTGACTTTTTCCCTTAAACGTTATAGATAAAAAGTGCAAATGGTAAATTTAATAATAAAATAAGAGTAGATTTATTTCCGAAATTAAATGCCTAAAAATGTAAATTTTTAAATCTGTCTAATTAGGCTAAAGCCGGTATCAAGGTATACTCGACTAAGTTAGTTGTAAATTGTGCCCACACTTATCAATTATAACCAAGTGAAGGGAAAAAAAGGCTTACCTAATTGTTCTAATTAATAAGCAGTATCTCAAGAGTATTTTAATCTAGATAATTGAATGACGTACAATAATACCTACTTAATATTTTGTAATCATTTCGGAGAAAATAATAATTATAATAAAAAATCAGAATATAAACTTTATAAAAAAATGGTGGGTAGATTCAATAAATAATTACAGCTAAAGCTGACAAAATTTCCTACAAGTTTCTTAATTTTTTTTAACAAAACATAACTTTAACATATCTTTGAAGAAAGTTCGTATAGAAAGGTCTAGTAGTAGTATAGCCTGAATAATTTGGCGTAGAACATGTGTATTGATATTTATTTATTTGTAGTGACAATGACTGAGGATGGTTCTGTGTTCTTTGAATGACATTGAGCAATTTAATTTTATTCGCAAGGCGTTCATTGTCAGAAGTTTTCTTGCAGGCGTTTTCGTCAAATACTATTATCGGATTCTTTTTTTTTTTAATTCACTATAAAATGGTAAGTAGAATAATTTAACATCACCTTCTATTGTTAGATTTATCATGATTCGCATTCAAACTTTTCTGTAAAACGTTTGTCAACGATTTTTTTTATCCACATAATAACGTGTATAAAGACGAGGAAGCGAAGGACACTCGTGTGTGCTATGTCTAACGGTTTCACTAAGACTGTAATCAAGACCAAACGACACCGATTTTTTGATAATCACTGTCAGAAGCGTCCAGGAGTGTAAAGGGGCTAAGATGCGTAAAGGAGCTCTGGATATACCTTCTTGGCACGCGTGTAAAAATTTAAATCTGCGCATGCTATTGCTGCTAGTTTTGGAAAGAACGATGTAGAGATAACTATGTTTTCTATTTCTGTTGTTTTTGTTGTAACAATATTAATTTGTCGAATTCATATATTACTTATTTTACATATGTATATTTCCCTATATGTCCCGTCATTTTTTTATACGGAATCATAGCTTGGGGTGGAGCTTCGCAGCAAGCACTGGATGCTCTAATAAAGGTCCAAAAGTCGCTATTAAGAGTAATCCACAAAAAGCCCTTCCGGTATCCATCTGAGAGCTTGTACAAGGAATCTAAAGTCCTAGACTTTCGTCAGATATACGCTAAGGTAATCCTACTCTACTATTATGATCATGACGATTATTATATATTCAACACTACAAAGTAACACGAGCAACAGTAAACAGACAGCACTTAATCTTAAATAGAGAAGAAGTTTTGCACAAAATCACTTTTCTTACATTACTCCTTGACTGTTCAACAAAATAAATAGTGTTTCTCCTGCAAGACTGAAATCTAGGACTAATCACGGAGTAAAGAAAAACCTAACTAAGTCACTTTTGACTATAGGTCGAGAAGAAACGGAGGCACTAATAACATATATACTAAAATACTGGACGATTTTTGAAATCTATACAGTATTATTTATAATTTATTTATAAAGTATACATGTATTTATATATGTATGTGTATATCTATGTATATTCTTAAATTTCATATTATTACGTACTATTATATGTATACATATCTATCCACCACCCTAAACCACCCTACATTCTTTTACACAGATGCGTACTTTCGATGAAAATATTGGCACAATTGAGCTGGTCTAATGTTGCATCCGTACGATGGGCGATAGTACTATAAAATATCAAATATACTTCTGGCGTTTGGGCTCCTATTTGATTTGTCTTGATGAATACTTGCATAAAAGATTGTATATTATTATTACTTTGCTGTAACTATATAATGAGTAGGTAGATTATACCGAGTGTAAGGCTATTTTAATCTCTTCAATGTTATATGTATACGAGTATCTTGTCTAAAATTAATGCTCTACCATTTTTTCTCTAAGAAAATTCTACTAAAATAAAATATTAAAAGTTGAGAGGCAGAGTTTAACAAAAGCTAGGAAATATATTTTTTTTAAAAACAAGGTGATTTTGACAGAGGATTATAAGTATAAGAGTTGGAATAATATAAGTTGTGACAAACTTGTAGAAAATGTTATTAGATTTAACTTTATGTAAAGCTACGACTCATATTTATCGCACAAGCAAAGTAAAAAGCAAAAAAATAAAGCAAAGCAAAGAAACAGACCAAAAAATGGGGACGTTTCTGAACCATCCTGTACTTATCGCGGCAATTTCACGTGGGTCCATAGCGAAATCGGTTTTCCTTCATCATAAAACGCAGGGTTGATGGCCGTAACAAGCAACCAAAATTCTTTCACTAGCTTAGCTACAATTAATTGTGGCAAGTTATTATTTTAATTGTTGTGTTTTTTATTAATAGGCTTAGGAAAATACTGAAAATCACAGACGATGTCGTGTAGAAAAATCAGGAACTATAATAAAACTACATGGAAAGTATCGAATACTCACTTTATTACTGTTTTCATGCCAGTTGCTATTCAATAAATTAAAATAATGTATTCCACTCCCCTTCGATAAAGTATAATGCGATTATTATTACAGTTATTATTTTGATAAAATAAAATACAAATAGTACATGAAAATTCGATTATTAAATATAAATTAAATTATGAAATCGAGCAATGAAATTAAATGAAATCGAGCAATGAAACAATGAAATTAGTAATATGAAAAGCTACATTCAAATTTCTACTTCAATAACCAATAAATTAAACGATATATATAACTCTATCTCTAATATAAATACGTATAAACGTAACTTTTTTTCAATCCGAATACTTAAAATACATAATTATTAGTCAAAAATAGATATAAATCCATATTATCGTGTATGAGGAGTCGGCGAACCAAACGATCCAAATCTGTTTTGGACCCAAACATTTTTTTTAAATCGGTACGACTTGGGCCGTTCAATCGATTGGTAAAACTATTTACTACCCAAACGACCTAGAAACTTCAAAAAATGAGGCTGAAATTATTAATTTTGTTGGAAATAACCTATCGGTAGTTGAAATGGTTGATTAATTGAAATTAAAATGAATTTCTTTCAAAATGATCTAAATCTCATACTAAATCATGGCCCGTAAAAATGTTTTCTTTCTAAACGATCTAAATATATTTTTTTGGCATGACCTTCTCTTGTTTTTGTTGTGGTATCCCTAATTTAAATATGGCAACATTCACATTTGAATGTAGCTTCGGTAAAGTGAGTTACTGTGCAAATTGGTTTGGTGTAAATGGTGAAAAAAATGTCATCTTGTACGGTTGCGGCACTCAACGCCGGTTCTAAAGGTGCCTTTACACGGGCAACTGAAATTGCTCAATCCCAGGCAATATTGGTCAATTATGACGTCACGCAACATCGAGCAATCTACTGCGACATCAATACGTAGCAATTATTGCTAGAGATCCCGCCACACAAAAAAAACATATTCATATATTTCCTAAATAATATTTATTATTTTAAGAAATGTGTACATATTTATTAACTAAGTATTTAATAGATTAAAACTAACGATGTAGAAATATAAAAATGGAAAAAAATGCCTAAATGTTTCAATTTTTAATTTCCTGTTTCTATAACACCATTGCAGTAGCAATCAAAACGGTATAATTTATGAATACAGTTGCGATCAAGACGATCTAAATATTCCAGTTTCAATCAAAACGATCTAAACGAAAATTTTGTTTTTTTTATTATGTGCCATTCGTGCAATCAAAAATTGGTTTCGAATGCTAGATCTTATAACAATCAGCCAAGGTATCAACTAAAATAACTAAATATGTAAATAAACAAATGGAAGTATGCTATGTAGTTTTTTTCCTCTCCTGTAAAATTGAGTTCTTCGCTTTTAGATCATTTTGTTCGCCGACTCCTCATATTATATCGTTGGTATTCTTCTTTCCACGCTGATATCATAGGAGCCAATAATGCTCAGGGCGACACCTACTTTCACCCTAATATCCTCTAGCTTCCCATCGCACGTTATGGCGAAATTTCTGAGTATCGTAGCCAGGATGTATTTCGTAGCCAAATTTGAATAGCGCATGCCTGAGAAACAAAAATAAATACATAAAATTCTTTTCTTTGTGTGATAATTTTAGTATTCCTTACCTATGCAGTTCCTCGGTCCAGCGCTGAACGGAATGTATGCGTACGGATGTCTTCCAGCACATTTTTCAGGTGCAAATCTTTCGGGGTTGAATTTGTGCACATCTTCTCCCCAGATATCCGGGTCGTTTTGCACTCCTCTTATGCTTATCACAACGCCACTGCCAGCCGGAATGGTACAACTACCTGGTAATAGAAATATAATTTAATATCGTCACTTATTTAATTATTTAGGACTAGCTGCGCCCAGCGGTTTCACCCGCGTGGTGATGGAAAATTGTGATAATGATGATAGAAAACCATATATCTTTATAAATTATAGCCTATGTCTTATTCTGATGTGTAAGCTATATTATTGTAAAGTTTCGTCAAAATCTATTCAGTAGTTTTTGCGTGAAAGAGTAACAAACATCCATACATACATACAAACTTTCGCGTTTATGATGATGATGATGATGATGATGTCCTCCTCATCGTGATCCGACGACGGCGACCTCTTCGTTGACAGGACTTCTTCGAATATGCGCGCGGAAGTGACTCGTGAATCCCAGTTTGTTTTTGAAGGTCCGATTACAACGACTACAGTAGAGTTCCCCGCAGTCGTTGTAAGTATATGTGTAATTGGGCTTCGGACGAGTTTTGCGCTGTTGGCGGTTCGAGTCGAGGTTTTTCAGCCGGGCTTCCTCAAACTCTTTAATTTTTGTGGTCACCGTGGAGCGCCACTCGCTGCGTTTGTGAGCAGCCGTCTCCCAGCTCTCAGGTGGAATACCACTGGCGGTTAGGTGCCTTTTTAATACATCTTTGTAGCGTAGGTGCTGTCCGCCGACTTTGCGTGCGCCTTCTGAGAGTTGGGCATAAAACACGGCTTTCGGGAGGCGGTCGTCTTTCATACGCACTACATGCCCACACCACCTCAGCTGAGCTTTCATGAGCATAGCTTCCATGCCCTGCATTTTCGTCCTTCGTAACACTTCTGTGTTTGACACACGGTCTTCCCATGTTATCCTCAGGATGTTTCGGAGGCACCTCATGTGGAAGACGTCTAATTTCTTAATCTCATTCCTGTAGAGGCACCACGTTTCGGAGGCATATAACAATATGGGTAGGACAATCGCTTTGTAGACGGCAAGCTTTGTTTTCAGTTTTAG
>OX155956.1:26584093-26653330 GCA_944548615.1 Micropterix aruncella
ATCTAATAGAAATATCCTGATAGACTACAATGGGATCCAGCAAGCTTTACCACAACACAAGCTGAGCGCGCCTTACAGGCATTGACATTACTTATTTCTGGCACCATAAATTATCTGGCCGTATATATTTATAATATAAAAATTAAATATTCTATAATCTGGCCGAATTTGAGGGCCATGATTTTTCAAATATTGTGCCCATTTAAATTACTTACTTAAAAGTAGAGCCTTATTGTCTGATTATTTTAGATGGTCTTATATCTGTCCTTTTAGTTTAAAATGTATAACGTAGATTTAATTTGATTATTTAACATTTTACTGACAATTTGAATATTACGATGAATAATTTTACTACGTATCTTTTCGAATTACTAACTACTTCAGATATTAGGCTTCTGTTTTGATTATTTATATTTATAGTTTGACAATCTAGTACTTAATTCTTGACTACCTATGTATGTTCAGTAAAGAGTAGTAACGAAACTTACTACATAACCCAATTATTTTGACACGTCCAAGAGCGGTTTTTAGCCGTCAATTGGACACGACGAAAATGTAATGTAATATAATTACAATATAATGACTTGTGACATATACGACATAGACCTAACTATCTTTGATTCAAGAGATTGAGGACACGATGGCTTCATAAAAAAACGAGTGGGGAATGTAAATAGTTCAAAAATTCGTCTCATAATAACTATAAGACACAACTTCAAGATTAAAAAACTTACCAGGCCTACATTAGAATATGTAATGAGATTAGAGTGCTTACGAGTACTGTACCTTCGTCAATATCATTATCCTCAAAGCCTTTAGTCTCCTCTTTAGCTTTCTCTTCCAAAACCTTTTTACGCAAACCGATCGCCACATTCACGTGATCCCACTGTTTCTTTTCCCATCCACTTAGATTGTATAAGAATGGTGGATGAAGCCAAAGTTTGTACATTCTGTTGTTGATTATTTCCATCGCCCTGAAAAAATGCATTTTTTGAAAGGATGTCTGGCTTTTTATTTTGTTTTTTGATCTACTTTGCATTTAGTATCTACCTATTTATGCAACAATAGTTTTTATTAATATGTACTACAATTCCGATTATAAATAGGATAGAAAACGAATTTACCGCGTGAAATTTGTAGGACCCGACGTTTCGGTGACGTTGCAGCCGCCGTTGTCAAGGTAAACTGAAGAGCTGTCAGTCCGTTGTTTTGCGGGTAGGCCGCAAACCGCTGCCGCCACTGCGTAGGTTATAACGGTGGTGGGGGGCCGGGCTCGGAGCGCGGGAATTTTTAAAATCCGTCTTGCACACAACACTCACTGTATCCTGTTTTACGTCTTTGCGTTCGGCGTTCGGCGGCGGGAACATTTTAAGAAGAGGGTTCCACGTAGAAGAGAGTTTGTAGCCGTCATCTCTATTGAAGTTCGGAGTTCTTCTTATTTCAATGGCTTCCCGGATCATGCGAGGAAAGTAGAATTGTTCCTTCGATAGAACAATGGGATTTTGAAACTGCATCCAGTGGTTACTTCCGCTATCCAATATATGTTCGCAGATCGCCGATTTTTCTCGCTGAACGTTTTTAACAGCTTTGATGTGTTCTGTCAGTCGCGTGGCTATGGGCCGTTTCGTTTGTCCAACGTAGGCTAGACCGCAGCTGCATTCGACTTTATACACACCCGGGGTTTGCAAGTGGTATTACATCCTTTACAGGCTCAAAAATCGAGCTATATTTTGGGTCGGTTTGAAGATCGTTTTTATATCGAATCTGTTTAGCATCTTACTTATTCGATCTGTCACGCCCTTGATGTATGGTAAGAATGCTCTTGATCTGCTCGTTTTTGAGTTTCGTCCGTATTAGATCGTGTGCGTGTCTCGTGATATTTTCCGTATCCATTTTCCTAAGGACATCATTGACATGTTCCATCTCCTTCGGAAAATGCTCAGTGTCGCATAGATCGCGTGCTCGATTCACGAGCGACGTTTGCACTGAACGTAGATGGTAGGGATGATGGTGTGAGCTTGCATGCAAATATACTATCCGTATGTGTGGGCTTCCGATATACCGTATGTCCGAGAGTATTGTCACTTCTCCTCGTCACTTTGACATCCAAAAATGGTAAGGAGCCGTCCTTCTCTACTTCATAGGTGAAACTGATTTTTGGGTGTATGAGTTTAGATGACCCAGGAATTCTTTCACCGTTTGAATGTTGCCTTTCAGGATGCAGAAGGTATCATCCACGTAGCGAAGCCAGAGAATGGGTTTAATTTTGGAGGTTTTTATGGCTAATTCCTCAAAATATTCCATATATAGGTCACTAACTATCGGCGATACGGGGCATCCCATTGCTACTCCGTCGATTTGTTTGTAATAATCGCCGTTCCATAGAAAGTAGCAGGATGTCAGGCAATGTTGAAGCATGTCGGCGTAGCTAATAGGGAGGTCCTCAGACCTTAGTTTATCTCTCACCACCGTAAGACACTCCGAAATGGGCAAATTCGTAAATAAAGATTCGACGTCAAAGCTCACCATTATTTCGTCTTCGGCCAGTTTTAAGCTTCTAATAATGCTTACGAAATGTCGCGAGTCTTTCACGTAAGACGTCGTTTTGCCGTAAGCGGTTGGAGGACACCAGCCAAGTGTTTTGACAGAGGATATGTGGGGCTGTCGATTTGGCTCACAATCGGTCTCAATGGTGCATTATCCTTATGGATTTTAGGTAAGCCATATAATTTCGGTGGCTGTACGTTACGTGGTTTAGTGAGATAAGCTATTTCTGGGAGGGAAGTGACAGATTTATCGATTAAAACCTCTGTTTGCCTGGTAATTCTGCTCGTGGGATTGTAATTCACCTTCTCGTAAGTGTTGGCGTCTTCTAAGAGCGTCCCAATTTTCCGCTCGTAGTCCACAGTATCGAGTATCACGGTTGCGTTGCCTTTATCGGCCCGCAACACAACTACGTCCTTATTATCCCGCAGAGATTTTAAGCTTTTTCTCTGGGCGGCTGTGGTGTTCGACTGTGGGAGCTTGGCCTTGCGTACAAAGACAGCCACATCCTGTCGCAGTAAGTCGGCCTCTGGCGCAGGGATCTTGTTACGAGAGATGACTTCTTCAATGCCACCGATAATACTTTCCACAGGCAAACGGTTCGGTGTCGGTACATAATTTAATCCCTGCTAAGAATTTCTGTCGTCGGCTGGTCAATGTCAATTTTCGAAAGATTAATGACAGTACTTACAGCGTATTTCGGTACCTCCTTGCGGGAATGCCCTGCGTTTGCCAGGCGCAGAAACTTGGCATTATGCGACTCCTCACATAGCACCGTGGTACGTTCCGATTGGCTGAAGGAAACTCTGTCGCACTTGTGAAAATCCTCGCCACTTAATACGCTGCTTAATTCTAGATGAAGAAGATTCTTCGAAGAGAAGAAGAAGAGGCCGACTTACTGCGACAGGATGTGGCTGTCTTTGTACGCAAGGCCAAGCTCCCACAGTCGAACACCACAGCCGCCCAGAGAAAAAGCTTAAAATCTCTGCGGGATAATAAGGACGTAGTTGTGTTGCGGGCCGATAAAGGCAACGCAACCGTGATACTCGATACTGTGGACTACGAGCGGAAAATTGGGACGCTCTTAGAAGACGCCAACACTTACGAGAAGGTGAATTACAATCCCACGAGCAGAATTACCAGGCAAACGAGAGTTTTAATCGATAAATCTGTCACTTCCCTCCCAGAAATAGCTTATCTCACTAAACCACGTAACGTACAGCCACCGAAATTATATGGCTTACCTAAAATCCATAAGGATAATGCACCATTGAGACCGATTGTGAGCCAAATCGACAGCCCCACATATCCTCTGTCAAAACACTTGGCCGGTGTCCTCCAACCGCTTACGGGCAAAACGACGTCTTACGTGAAAGACTCGCGACATTTCGTAAGCATTATTAGAAGCTTAAAACTGGCCGAAGACGAAATAATGGTGAGCTTTGACGTCGAATCTTTATTTACGAATTTGCCCATTTCGGAGTGTCTTACGGTGGTGAGAGATAAACTAAGGTCTGAGGACCTCCCTATTAGCTACGCCGACATGCTTCAACATTGCCTGACATCCTGCTACTTTCTATGGAACGGCGATTATTACAAACAAATCGACGGAGTAGCAATGGGATGCCCCGTATCGCCGATAGTTAGTGACCTATATATGGAATATTTTGAGGAATTAGCCATAAAAACCTCCAAAATTAAACCCATTCTCTGGCTTCGCTACGTGGATGATACCTTCTGCATCCTGAAAGGCAACATTCAAACGGTGAAAGAATTCCTGGGTCATCTAAACTCCATACACCCAAAAATCAGTTTCACCTATGAAGTAGAGAAGGACGGCTCCTTACCATTTTTGGATGTCAAAGTGACGAGGAGAAGTGACAATACTCTCGGACATACGGTATATCGGAAGCCCACACATACGGATAGATATTTGCATGCAAGCTCACACCATCATCCCTACCATCTACGTTCAGTGCAAACGTCGCTCGTGAATCGAGCACGCGATCTATGCGACACTGAGCATTTTCCGAAGGAGATGGAACATGTCAATGATGTCCTTAGGAAAAATGGATACGGAAAATATCACGAGACACGCACACGATCTAATACGGACGAAACTCAAAAACCGAGCAGATCAAGAGCATTCTTACCATACGTCAAGGGCGTGACAGATCGAATAAGTAAGATGCTAAACAGATTCGATATAAAAACGATCTTCAAACTGACCCAAAATATAGCTCGATTTTTGAGGCCTGTAAAGGATGTAATACCACTGCAAACCCCGGGTGTGTATAAAGTCGAATGCAGCTGCGGTCTAGCCTACGTTGGACAAACGAAACGGCCCATAGCCACGCGACTGACAGAACACATCAAAGCTGTTAAAAACGTTCAGCGAGAAAAATCGGCGATCTGCGAACATATATTGGATAGCGGAAGTAACCACTGGATGCAGTTTCAAAATCCCATTGTTCTATCGAAGGAACAATTCTACTTTCCTCGCATGATCCGGGAAGCCATTGAAATAAGAAGAACTCCGAACTTCAATAGAGATGACGGCTACAAACTCTCTTCTACGTGGAACCCTCTTCTTAAAATGTTCCCGCCGCCGAACGCCGAACGCAAAGACGTAAAACAGGATACAGTGAGTGTTGTGTGCAAGACGGATTTTAAAAATTCCCGCGCTCCGAGCCCGGCCCCCCACCACCGTTATAACCTACGCAGTGGCGGCAGCGGTTTGCGGTCTACCCGCAAAACAACGGACTGACAGCTCTTCAGTTTACCCTTGACAACGGCGGCTGCAACGTCACCGAAACGTCGGGTCCTACAAATTTCACGCGGTAAATTCGTTTTCTATCCTATTTATAATGTCAAACAACCGCGATAGTCTTCGATTTCATATTACAATTCCGATGTTTAAATATAACACAAATTTCGAATAGGTTATGAAACTTCTGCCGTAGATTCTGCCGTATGATGTAATGTTTGACCGTGTCAGTCTATATTATGAGCAACTAAAATGGCTTCGACTAAATCAGAGCAGGAATCTGAATATATCTTACCTTATCTATAAAACTCTTTTCAATCGCTACCATTTTCTTTCTATAGTTCCCTATCCTGTCTACACATTTCTATAGTTTCCTAAATATTCTGTCTACACACTTACTTTCCCTAACCATACTTCCCAACCAAACCAATCAATCTTTTTTGCTACACGGTACTCGTATATGGAGTGACCTTGCAGTAGAAATAACAGTTAAATGTATTAAAAAGAATAAAAAACACGACTGCCTTTACAGAAAGTGAAATATTGTTTTTATAGCTATCTTTATTACAGTTCTTTTATAAAATGTTAGTGGTTTACGTATTTATCCATATAGATACATGTATATTTCCGGAATGTACTCAATCAGACCTTTCATTTGACACTAAACACTATAATATATATTTAAGTAAATTCATTGACATTTGGACATTCGGACATTTAGTGAACTACTTACTGGATATTTGGACTGTTAAGACACAACGATTCTAACAATACCGCATACTTCTAAATCGGTTCAAGAATTTAGAAGTGATGGTGAAATAACGAAATGGAAAACATACTTTAATGAACCCTGAACACATTACGGTCCTTCTTTGTTGGGCAAACTTGTAAAAATATGATAGATATATACATAATTGCGAAACTGCGTCATGATCAGTATCATAGGGTACCTATGACACTGATCATGACGCTCAGGGTACCTATGATACTCGGGATGACATAACGATTAACAATACCACACACTTCTAAATCGGTTCAAGCAAATAAAGAAACGGAAAACATACATATATGAACCCTGAACATATTACACATGTTTTTTGTCGGGCAGTCATGTAAAATAGGCGAGGTCACTGGAAAAATATACTATGAGGAAGCTATACTGCGGACTGAGGAATCATGCTTCATATAAGTTTTATAGTTAGTTTTTACTTCACTCATTTTCTTTTATCAATAGTTGGTACTATTATTTTCCTCTAATTCTATGATTTATTATTCCTCTAATTCTATGGTTTACAGCTCTCTATAATTACTTTAATCTCTTCATTGAGTTATTAAGGTATAAAGTCTTCGTACTTAAGTAATATGAATTTAGTATTATATTAAAATTGTTATAAAATTTGTAGTTAGTTACCCAGTTAATTAATAAGTTCTTAGCGTAATGGAATCAATGTGTGATAAGGAAATTGGTCCTTTTATCCACAAATAGAGTTGTCAACTACAACGGGCGAACCCGTCACCTCGGGAAGTTTTAACGACTGTTCGTTCTATCCACCGTGAAGTGAGCGCAGAAGACTTGGACAAAACAGTCTTCCGTCGTGCGTCGCCACGTGCCCGTAAGAGGCCAACGCCTTATCCGCGAGATAACGAGGTACGTTACCCAGCGGGCTTACACTCACGCCCTTACTTCCAATTGCGACTAGATTACTCCGGTCTCTCGACTGGTTACGAGTTCAAGTCCTCTCCCTTACAAAGCGGTGAAACGGTGTAAACTGAATCTATCGCGGACCACAGCATCCTTTGCTATGCTGTTCCACCCAGGATCGGATAGCCGATGGTCGATTCAAGGGCAGTCGCCGTAAGGTCCGCTACCACCCCCGCTTTATAGGAAACAGTACTGCTTCCAGATTCCCCCGAGTGTTAGTCAGAGTGCACAATCGATTGGCTTACGCCGCACGGTACGCAGACCGTCCAGGAAGGCCAGAAGGTTGATTCCTAGGGGAAACTAGCCCTAAGGCCAGAGTCCTGCCCGGGCTCGCACTTCATGCAGGAGGCCACCTGATGACCCGTGAGTGTGACCAACCCTGAACAGAATGGGTCTTTGTGGCCAACTCAGCAATGGCCCATTAGCTCCTAAACCGTATCCACAATTGGATTTTGTAAATAGGAAATAAATAAACATTCATCATTGCCATAATATTATTAATAAAGTAAGACAAATAATATTTTGTCATGCCATCAACGCTATCTATATATTTTTTTAAATTGGCTTGATATGTATGTAGATTGAAAATTTAAAGGATCCAAAGGTAGTGTTATCTGCCTGTCGTTGGAATGATTTTATTTTAAGCTGGGAAAGTTTCCTAGTATCTACTTTATATTCCTAAAGAGAATGTTTTCTGTGGGTGATGTTTCCTAGTATGTCATGTATTTCATTTAAATAAATACATACTAGTGAGATCATACTGGTGACAATATTATGTAAATATTGATGTTTGCTCTCAGATTTTTCTAGAGTGCCGATTTATAGGTTATTTGTTTGTCTGAGGTCGTCGAAATTGATTTGTAATCACTTGCGAATAACATTTGGATAACAAGTAGTAACGAATCTTCTAAATCTGCTGACCGGAAAAATAGAAACACAAGTCGAAGCAAACTACAGAGAGGACTACAAATCAAAATTTCCGCATTTGCTTTATTTGTTAAGAATGCTTTTGTTTCCTGTTTCATTCAATTTCATAAATAACATTTCTTAAGGTTGCCGAATCATTTTATTTTTTATATACTGTTCCGACAGCCAAGGTGTTAAATCAACAATCGATTGTAAAATCGAAGGATCCGAACGGAAAGAAATGATTTATGAATTGTTTTTCAAAAAATGCCGACCGCAGAAAATACGCAATACACCCAAGTCTGTAAAACACGATTCGTTAGTTTTCCTGTTAAATAAACAAAAGACATACGCAAGACGTCTCTGCGAGAAAAATACTCCGCTGCAAAAGGCGAATTTTGCCGTTTGTAGCGGAAATGTGACGATGACGTATAGTCTGAATAGTCGTAATCGTTAAATGGGAAAAACCAAATAAAGACCGAATTTCCAAAACCTTTTTACGCAAACCGGTCGCTACATTGACTTGATCCCCTCTTTCTTTTCTATAATTCTATAATCTTATGAGTTAAACATCTATATCTTATGAGTTATACGCTGAGAAATATGAAAAAAAACGCACCAACTTGACTTTATGATTTTTAGGTTGCGATTTTTAAAATAACATCCTTTGTCAATTTCTATATCAAAAAGTTGATGAACCCTTTAAATGAGTTAAAAATCTTTCAAATTTCATGCTTTTCAGTAAAATTCAGCTAAGAACGGGAATATTAAAAAATATATAATAATTTTAATGAGGAAATATAATTCGGAATATTTCAGCAATGTTGAAATTATGGTGGTTTATATGGTGCCGGCTGATTTTTTTTGTAACTACTTAATATTCGTTTTTAAATAATAAATTGTCATTTACTCTTACTTAGGACGTATAAATAAATAAATATATTTTGTATTCTTACTCCAACGCTGCGCGAACACATTGGATGGTCTGGCCACTTTTTTGTGCATCAATTCGTACACCGAGGGCAGTTTCTGTAATATAAAAAAAGTTATTGTTGCATAATATGCATATGATTATCTGGAAGATAATGCCAATCTTTGGGCCCACCCTTCAGTTATGTGATATGAAAGATAATGTTTGGGTTTATAATTACTTATATGACAACTCTTCTCAATTCGTTGTGGTAAAAAGTTATATACGGCTATAAATAACGATAGTGGTTGGTTTTACTTGCTGAGTCGCATCAGAAATGCGAGACGAAGGGTTGTAATCGACTGGCGCGGTGGGTGTCACGCAGGCCATCATTTGTTGTTTGGATTTCGTTTCGTGCTGTGTCGCTTTTTTCTTGCTGTATATTTTTTTTATTTTGATTTATATAAAGAATAAGCAGTAATAATATACATAACTAGATGACCCGGTGAACTTCGTACCGCCTAAAATTGATTTGATTGTAACTCTTCAAAAGCGTTTATTATTGATCCTAATCAACCTTCCGAATCCAATTCATTGAAATCTATAATATGGCCGAATCATGTAGGTACGGTTTGAGTTGCATTTGGTGATTAAATGAAAGTCGTTTGTAATTAAAATAAAATCAATATATTTAATTTACATGATGATATATAAATGCTTTTTCGACTTTTCAGACTTTTTCGGCTTTCGACTTTTCTTACTTAATCGACTTTTTTGCATTTCTCGACTTTTTGTAGTTTTTGGACTATTTTGACTTTTTCGTTTTTTTCGACTTTTCCGACTTTTTCAACTGTTTTGACTTTTTTGACTTTTTCGACGTTTTCGACTTTTTTACTTTTTTGACACGACTTTATCGATTTTTTCGACTTTTCAACTATTTGACTTTTTGGAATTTTACACAATCGCAAGGAATGAACAACAGTTATGGATGGCGCAGCTGTCAAACAATAGGATCGCCGCGAACGCCATCTATTGAAAGTGGCCCATTTCCCATTTTGACTGACAAATGACCAATTTCGATTTTTTCGATTTTTAGTTGTTTATTTTAATTTTTCCAAAATACTTTTTTTTTCGAACCACCCTTGAATCAAGGCAAACAAAACAAAAAGATAATAATTCAAATCGTTCGAGTCATTTTCGAGATCTTGCAAGACTGCACGGCGATTCAGACGGCACGGCGATTCATTTTTATATATAAGAAGAAGATAATAATAATAGTAATAATAATAATAATAAACAGATATTTCTCGTCGAAGGCCTAATAATTAAAATATTATATATTACTCAAATACCACTAAGACATTCGAGGTGATATTTAATTCTAAATATAATAAAAATATGCCTAAATATATACAGGTTGAGTTTTAATTAACCGGCATACCACTAAGATATTCCAGGTGAGATTTAGTTTCTAAATATAACAAAAATATGGGGGGTATGGGAGTGAATCAGTATAGCAAGTAAGCGACTTTTAAAATTTGTTTTTTTTTTTCATAATAGTAACTATAAAAAGCGCGGAGCACAATGCCTCATATAGCGGTAGGGAAAATATCGCTAATATTGTTTATTAGCAATATTTTATCTACCGATAGCGATAGCGCGCTCAAACGCTTGTCAAACTTTTATTTAACAGTTCTTCAAATTTTCAACTAAAAACAAAAACATTTTTTTATTGTCTTTAAGTTTACTCTTGTTTTTTTCAACACTTTTAATCAAAAGTTGCTTAGTTGCTCGTACTGATTCACCCCCTTGAAGGATGCCGGTTTATTAAAACTTACCCTGTGGCCTGTATATATGCCACTCTCATGTGTATTGGTTGGTGGGCTCAGAGGGCCGGACCTATTCTTCAAAAAATTAACATTCTAAATTTGTCTATTGCCCATGTTAATCAAATGAACCATACAACAATTTAGCATGCTATTTTTTCAGGAATCACCCTCCAGGGCTCTTAATAATAGTAGCATTCTCCTTTGCATTAAAAGACCTGAATTCCGACGAATCATACATGCAACCCTTTTTCCTAATATTTTTGATTTAATTTTTAGTATACGTGAGTATACGCCCTCAAAATACCTATATGCTTTGGATACTCCTAATTAGATATCAGTATATCTATGGTCGCCAAAAACTTACAGTATGCCAATGAAACTTGGAGCGAAGCATGCTGAACATAAGGCTACAGGACAGGTGGACGACCTCAAAAATAAGGAAAATAACAAAGGTGAGCGATGTTTCGAACAAAATTAGAAAACTCAAATGGAACTGGACTGGTCACATCATGAGAACCAACAGAGAAAAATGGACGAAGGGCGTAATGGAATGGTATCCTAGAAATGGGAAAGGACAAAAAGGACGTCAAATTAAAAGATGGGAAGATGACTTACCGAAAGGATGGTAAAGGTTAGCTCGTTACAGAAATTAATGGAAGAAAATGGGAGAGGCCTATATCGAAGGATAACCTGTTTAAAAACTGGCTGCTGAAGAATATTATACCTTATTTAAAAATTAGATTAAAAATTAATAAAATATATTGTTTTATCACATAAGGCAAAACTGTAGGTAAATACGGTCAGTGAATAAAGGCTTTTATTATTATTATTATCATTATATCTATGGTCGGTACGCAGAGGCTATAAAACAATGATTTCAATACAATTTATTACATAAACTACATAATTTTTAGCTGGTGTTTGTAGCTGGTGTTGAACAATTTCTCTTTAGCTGGTGTTTGTTAGTCGATAAAATCATCGCCGTTAATGTCCGAATTCGTGCTTTGCTTGAGATTCTGTTCAGCTTGATCCATCTCCTTGAGTAGTCTCACTAGCTCTGGCATCGGCGCATATTCGTAAAATTTGAAAAGCTTTAAATTTTTCGGATTTTCCAAAAGCTCGATAGTTTCGGCCATGGATTTCTTTCGGGGATTTAACCTCACGTCAGTCTTCGTATACAGTAAACGCGCCATCGTGTACGACATTATACTGATCGCGAACGAAGTCACTCCAGTCAAAAGCACTCGATCCATTTTTTCTCAGTTAATCTTTTAAAATTCAAATAACTAGCAAAATTATGTACAAAATTGTGACAGAATATTCGAAAAAATAATGTTTTTTTTATTACGGATTATAAAACGTTCCAAATAAACATGAGAAAATCAATTTGAATAGTGTCATAACATTTTATAACTGTCACATTTAAATTTTTAAATTATCCTACGTAACTTGTGTATGTTCTCTATGCTCTATAGTTTAAAGGAGAAAATAGTATGGGTAGGTAGGTACATTGTTTTAAGTAAATGAAATTGTTGTTTTAATGGTTTATACTGGCGGCCATATTAACAAGGACGCTGTCAATTTTAGTATTAATTCGCACATTTAAAAAACCTTAAACAATGTTTATTTTTTAGTGTTTAAAGTTTTACAAGATTTATTTACCTTGCAATGTATGTTAGTTAGTTTGTTTAGGTCAAATCTTAATTAAAGGAAGTTCCTCTTATCCTATGAAGTTGAAATTTTACTTGTTGGTTTAGTTCCGATGACAATGCGTTTTTATGGTGAGCATGACCTGATTCTACACTCAGGAACGGCTCCCGACGAAGATAGTCTTCCACGGTCATTCCAGAGGAAAGATCGTATCGAAAGTAATGCAATAAAGCCGCAAAGGAATAGGAGATCGTGACGTTTCCACGTTTTCAAAACACTACGGAACCGTTTTTCGGCACGACTGCTTATTGGGCATGAAGCAACTTCAAATTCAAATTCATCAGTTTACTCATTTGTTCAGAATTATTGAATATTGAGTATTAAGTATGGCATTTGATTGCGTTAGGCATATTATTTTACTAAACAAACTAAATTATTATGGAGTCAGACTGCTTACAATGGTTTAAATCGTATTTGAAGAATAGAAAGCAAATCTTGGAAATTACAGACACAGTGAAAACATTAGGAAATCCACTTCGATCATTAAGTAATAAACTTGTAGTTCCACTGGGTACCATTTTGAGCACTATTTTTTTTTAATATGTTAATGATTTACCATTGTAATTTTAAATTGGTTCCTTATCGAAGGATTCACTTAGAAATTATTTTTAAATTAATGCTTATATTTTTTTTTAAACTCATAAAACTAAAATTCTTCAGATAGGGTCTATCCCAGGTATCATGTCGCCCATGGTATCCTTTGAGTATTATAAGTAGGTCGGTAGATGAAATACACACAAGGAATATTTACTTCAGCTATATCGAAGCTATTCTAAGTTACGTCATTACTATAGTTGGGGAATTGTGAAGCATGCTATAAGGAACCCATATAATACTTCAAAAGAGATCAGTTCGAATAATTTCAAAGTTGAAAACAGAAGAGTCGTACCGCCATATTTTTAAATGGCTAAGGGTTCTCACTTTAACAAAACTTTTTCTCTCTAAGTTGTTGATTGACTTTTATAAGAATAAAGTCCCGAAATAGAAAGTTTTCGACCCACAAAAAGTACCAAAATATTGCGCACATGGCATAACTAAACTCAGCAAGGCAAGATACACAATATTCTGGGGCGTATTATTTCAAAAGGCTGCCGGAAAGTAATTCAGGAGGAAAAATTATTTAAAAAGATGCTAAAAGAGTCCCGATTAGATGATTAATGCTAAAAGAGTTCCAAATGATTTTTAATCGCTCGAATACTTCGTTATTTTGAGAATTACTGGTAGAAAGGACGTATCTACTGGGCAACTGTTATTAAACTAAACATTACATTTTAGATATTCTTAAACCGATTGTACATAGCAGTAATATTTTAATTTAGCCATTTGAATATTTCTGATTTTAATTCGGAGGAGATCTATTCAGATTACATTGTTTTTGTTGACAGTACATGTAGTATTTAAATTTATCTTGTCTGATTTTGTTTTTTCATTTTGAGACTGCATAAATTAATGGTTTTTACTTGAAATATTTTTTAAATAATATTTTTATATTAATTTTTCTATATTATATTGATAAATGTGCAAAGGACTATATATTAGGATACGAGTTCTTTATTTATATTATTATTTTTTGTGATTATTTAATTTTTAGGCTATATTAAAATATATATATATATATATATATATATATATATATATATATATATATATATATATATATATATATATATATATATATATATATATATATATATATATATATATATATATATATATATATATATATATATATATATATATATATATATATATATATATATATATATATATCACAATTCACGATAATGGAAAATGTTTTTTTGATATAATTATCAAAATTAACGCTTGTCAAATTAAAAGATACTTGTATAAACATATGCAAATATTGGAAAATAGTCTTGTATTATGTAATTCTAAGTTACGTCTAAATCTGTAGGTAGATACGTAGATATACATAAAGTTGTAAACCAAATCGGGTAGATTATAGTCGATGTTTTCACGATGTAATCAAAACAAAGTAATAAACAAATATTTTAAGTGCAAACGAAGGTTTTAGTATAAATAGCAAAAAACCCATTAGGTTCCAGAAATCGCCCCATCCATAACGAAGGAAGAATAACGATAAATTTTATAAAAGTAAGTTTACAAATATTTTTTTGAAAAACACCAATTTGGGATCAAATATAGAATAATGAAAACGAGGCATGCTTACGTTATTATAAAAGTTTAATAAGTAAATCTTCTATGACTTACCACTCAAGAAATCGACATTACAAGGCGCCACGATATCGTAGGCGTCAAATTTGCCATTTCCTGCCAATTTTTCGAGTATTTGCACCAATTCTTCACCCACTCGTCTGAACTTGGGCACGTAGGATTTAAGTATTCTTGTATTGAACATGGGGCTGATGATTTTGCGATGCTTGCTCCATACCTGGACTGAAAGAGAAATAGATAAATAGTATTTTTAGGTAAGTACATTTATCAAAGTACATATTTTAAAGAAATTAATCTATGACTTCTGACCAGAACGATCTATACTATACTAAATAGATAAGAGATACGCTCAATAGCCATCACATATTACGGTGAAAGTTTCAAAAGGTAAAAATACGCTTCTTAAAGAATTTGTCATATCATTTTAAGATATTTTTACAAGCTTTTATTTATCTTGCAATGTTTGTTAGTTTATTTAGGTAAAACATTGCAAGCTTAATTAGAACCACTTTCTCTTATCCTATAAAGTTGAAATTTTACATGTTGGTTCAGTTTCGATGACAATGCATTTTTATGGTAGCCTTGACCTGATTCTATACCCAGGATCGGCTCCCGGCGAAGATACTCTTCCACGGTTAACAGCTCAGACACAGAATTTAATACGCATTCAACTATGATAGCTCGTTCTAAATTTCATCATGACATGGCTGCTGCACCCAGGGTTGGCTCCCGATGAGGGGACTCCTCAACGGTTCACAGCACAGAAGCGAAATTTTGTATACTCATTCAATTATGATAGCCCGATCTAAATTTTACCGCGATAGGGCTGCTGCACCCAGGGTTGGCTTCCAACGAGGGGAGTCCTCAACGGTCAACAGCACAGAAGCGACATTTTGTATAAGCATTCAATTATGATAGCCCATTCTAAGTTTTACCACGACAGGGCTGCAGCTGCACCCATGGTTGGCTTCTGACGAGGTTACTCCTCAACGGTCAAGAGCACAAACACGATATTCTGTATAGCATTCAATTATGATAGCCCGTTCTAAAATTCACTATGACATGGCTGCTGCACCGGGGTTGGCTCGGAACAAAGCATTTTAATAAAAGCTTGTCTTTAAAAATGACGTTTTTTCTATTAACTTATTACTTACGTGGAGCTGATATGAGTCCATTTCCAACGACTGGATGAAAGAATTTATATACGTCATGTTTATCCAATGCGTGCGGCGATGTGAGAACTGCTTTTATGTCGTCAGGACACCTACATACTAAATTGAAAAAATATATTAATAATTATGAAACTTATTTAAACAATAGGTTATTATTTTTGTGAAACTTACGAAGAAATAATTTAGGTCCCATCCAAATCTTAACAGGCTGCTTAGCGGCTTTGAAATCATTCATAATTTTCTCCATTACTTCTACAAAGTCTACATAAGAAATGTTGTAGTTTTAGTGAAATATAAAATTTAATTGATATAACTATTTATTTAATTGTAACATACTCTTATTTCCCATAAACACGTGTGCATTTCCAATCAGGGGATAGATTCTAGGTCCGTGTAATTTTTTAAGCTTTTCATTTGCATCTCTTTGGAACAAGATAAACTTCATGTAACGATAACACAAATATGATAATACCGTAAATATCGCCAAAACTTTGACATCGTCCATTAAACGGTTTGCCGGCTGCAGCGGAATCAACATCTTGAAATACAAACAAGTATCTATAACAAGGAAATGTACATTTGAGAAGTGAGTTGTCGCGTCTCTTAACTAATTGAAAGTTGTAATGGACAGGAAGTTTATTTATATAAGTATCCTTTACAAAGGATGAGTTTAGTACAGGTTATGGAGAAAAAAACACAGATTTTAAAATTACAAGTGTTTTCCTTTGGAAAATTACAAGTATTATCACTGGCGACTAATTTTATTGTAGATTTTATATGAAAGTATTTTTTTTTGAAAAGTATTTTAGTAAATAATATGTTACCTACTTATAATCCTTTGACTTTATAGGTACGTCCAACAGAGAGGTTTAATTACCTTTGAATTTAAATCTATATTTACTAATCTTTTCAATTATTTTTTCTTCAATATTATGTCTTTGAAATAGCACAATCACATTGGCCTGTCAGCTGTCACCTCTCTTGCCTCAAGAAAGTTTGCCTCAGATCAATGTTTGTGTGAGGAAAATGCTTAAAAGCAGTTTTTTCGTCTTTTGAAGCAATCTAATTTCTTCATTTCTTCAGTAAGCAGAAGATGAAACATGTCAATGATGTCCTGAAAAGCGTAACAGAAAATATCACGGGCCGTGTACAGCATCCAATACAGACAAAACTCAGAAAACGACTATCCTTACAGTACGGCAAGGGCGTGACACACCGAGTAAGAAAGGTGCTAAACAAATTCGATGTAAAACGATCTTCAAACCGACTCAAATATAACTCGCTCTCTGAGGATTGTAAAGGATGTAATACCAATGCAAACCACGAATGTGTATCAAAATCATAAGAACCATATACACTCGACTGATGGATTATCATAGCAAGGCTGTTAAAACTTTCAGCGAGAAAAATCGGCGATCTGCGAACGCATATTGCATAGCAGAACTAACTACTGAACTATTTTGCTAACCAATGAACAGTTTTACTATCCCCGCATGACCTGGGAAGCCATTTAAATAAAAAGAAACCTGAACTTCAATACGACAATACTGAGACGACGCGAAGGTTTCAAACGCTGAGCCCTCATCTTAAATGTTCTCAATGCCCTTCGGCAAGTGCATGGACGAGTCATAAGATACACTGTATGTTGTATGCACGGCGGATTTTCAAAATTCGCCCGATGTCTCCCCCCCCCCCCCCCCTCCTCCCCCGTTAAGTTATAATCTACAGCAACAGTTTGCCGCCTACCCGCAAAATAATAACGGATGACGATTGACACCCTATCTACCCTGGACAACGGCGGTTGCAAATCGCCGAAACTTCGGGTACTGCACAGTTCGACGGTATATCCATTTTATCCTGTTTATAATGTTTTTATGAGTAATGATTTGTATAATCATTGTGTACATGTAAAAACAGGTTTTGCAAATATTGTATTAATATATTTAATATAACAATTTATAATCTTTATAATGAAGAAATATGCGTATGTATAAGTAAATACTAACACATCCCACAACAAAATCTCAAGAATTGGTAAAATTCATTATTGCTGTTTGCTCCACTGCAATGTCCTTTTAACATCACACCAATCGAAATTTATCGGTTTCTTAAAATAAACATTATGATGTGCGAGTCATTTACAATTTATTGAAGCGTAGCCATTCGAGTTTTCAATTTATGATTTACGACTCCTGTTTGATCTCGCGAATGATGCGGCGCGCCAGATTGTCATGGCAATGCGAATTTGTTTATTTATTAAGATTATTGTTTTATGATGGAACAGACCTTTTTGTGTTAAGGGCTTTTTAGACGATCAAGCATCGCGTCGCGGGCTTGGAGGGGATCGTAAATCGCAGGAAATATGCATTTTTTAAATTTTAATATTTACGAAAAATGCCTAATTTTGTAGTTTTATATCAGGGAGTCATATCTTTCATCAATCAATCACGTCTAATTAACGTGACTCCCTGGTATAAACTACAAAATTATACATTTTTGGTAAATATTACAAAAAAACATTTGCATATTTCCTGCGGTTTACGATCCTCTCCCTGCCCGCGACGCGAAGCTTGTCAAGCATGCTTGATTGTGCAACGATCAAGCATGCTTGTTAAGCATCGCGTCGCGGGCACGGAGGGGATCGTAAACCACAGGAAATATGCAAATATTTTTTTAATGTTTACCAAAAATGAATAATTTTATAGTTTTATACCAGGGATTCACGTCATTCATTAATCAAATACGTCTAATTAAAGTGAATCCCTGGTATAAACTACAAAATAAGGCATTTTTGGTAAATATTTTTTTTTAATATTTCCATATTTCCTGCGGTTTACGATCCCTTCCCAGCCTGCGACGTGATGCTTGACAAGCATGCTTGATCGTCTAGAGAGCCCCTTAGATGTTTAAAAATAATAATTTACTGTATAATCAGTTGCAATAGCTCTCATCTTCAATAGTTTATGGCAGAACGGTTGACATTACAAAAACCTTTTATAGCTCCAAAGCTACATAATCATTCAAAATGTTTCATAAATTAAAATGTAAACCTAAAGGTTCTATATTATATAAATTAAAAAAAACTTGGCTAGAGCGCTTGGTTCAGGGGAACGCATGATTTAAATGCAAGACTTACTTCAAAAAGAATCCTGCGCATTACTGCAGGATGACATAGACGCGGTATAACTTTGGAGCATGAACCACAAGATATACTTCAATACTTGAAAATGTTCTACTATGACGTACTCTCGAGGTGATGTCCCCCTTGTACGTAGTTATGGCACAGTATACCACCCAGTGGCGTTACTCTCGAGCTACAAGGCAATGCGGAAAGAGGGTGCGAGGCATGTGGACACGACGAGACATGTGGACACGATGGTTCATCACGACGAACGCGAGCGGTACGCATTACGGGCAGGTAATGGCTGCCGACTTTTTCAAGCGTTCGGATATCTGCCTAGGCCGAGTAGCAAAACTTCTGGCGACCATATCCGAGCCCTTACGACTTATGACTTATTCGCTTTAATTTCAATTTTGTTCTAAGAGAAGCTACTGTGTGGTATACTGTGGTTATGGCATTGATGGCAAAGTACAATCGCGAGTATCGCGAGAATCAAACAAGGGACCTAGGGATGATCCTTGACTCAAGGTTGACATACAGACAGCATTACCTACACTCTAGTTGATAATTCTTACAAATTGCTAAGTTTTGTAATGAGAAACATGAAGCAGTTCAACAACACATGTGTCATGTGCCTCCTATTCAATTCCTGAATTTAGAAGTCACCGAGACAATATGGAGTCCGTATCGAGGCTGGAGAGTATACATAAAAACTTTCTGTGGTTCCTGTACTTTAAAGGGTATGGATATTATCCATTCTTTTACCCAACGGCATTTAGTTTAGGGATGGTTGGGTACAACTCACTAAGCGTAAAAAGTGATTGGCTGGCAATCTGCCACATATACCTATAAACTGCTATGGGGGTTCGTTGATTATCCGGACATCCTTAGAAGAATCGGTCTGTTTGTATCCGCCAATTATTGACATGCTATACGTTTTCTCGTTCCTCCGCGATTAATTCGCAATTCACGCACATTTGAGGTCTCTCGTGACAATACCAACTACGGGAAATATTCCATCGCTTATAGGCTGATGTGCGCGTACGACTCTCGTTTCTCCACCATCGACATTTTCAACCTCAACCAACCGACGTTCGTTAAAGAATTATTCAAATCAATTGCACCTAACGAGCTATACCTATCGTACTTAGTTATATACTTTCCATACAACATATCAGTAGCTACTACAAATATTTCTAAAATATATATTATATAATATATATTATCTATAAATATATATTATATATCTATAAATATCTATAAACATCAATAAATATATGTATCTATATATCCACTATACGACCTATCTATATCTTTATTTATAATATATCTATATACATATACACATACAATCGTCTAACTCCTTCTTCCTAATCACTTCCTTCCCAACCTCTCCCATCGGTTTCTATATTAATTTTTGTATTTAATATGAACTTAGTTTATTTTATAATTAATTTTTAAGTGTAATGTGCTGAAATCCTAATGTGTAATATGCGGAAATCTATTTAATATTTTATTTTCGTAGGAAACGATTATCAGCGTAATTTTTTTTCTTTTTTTACATTATGTTTATGCACACGTATGTATATTGTATGCGCTGTATGTTTCCAGAAATAAAATAAAATAAAATAAAAGGTCCGAGTATTGTTCGCGCTACTGCAAGCTAGAACTAACATCGTTCAAAACTGCTTCACGGTGCGGACGCTTCGTACCCTAAATGCACTATGTTCCGATATGCCAGAATTGAATATGTAGAAGGTGAACTTTAGAACAATTGCAAAATACGGTAATGGCGTTTCTTAGCAATCAAGTAATTAGGTAAATATGTAATACACAGTAAAAAAGTTGTTAAAAAGTAATGGCGTTTCTTAGTTGTTAAAATATAACTAGTAATAAAAAGTATATAAATATAAATACAAACGGAGCTGCCATGGAATTCACCGACCGGAGTCGGGCCCATCATAATACTATTTTTTTACACTTCTGGGGGGTGAGCAGTGGATTCCGGACTTACGAACCGGCTGTGGTAGGTTTAGGACAGCTGTCTTGCCACATGTGAGCGTTCACCTTGCCACCCATTCACTCCCCCTTCGAAGCCATAGAATTTGAGATGCGCAAATCGCAGTTTTAGATATTTTTTCTAAGAAAGAGTTGATTATTTTTCTGGAAAGGCCAAGATCTTTAAAGAGGTGAAATAGAGATTTAGCTGGCAGGCCACGAGCGCCAACTTCCACCGCGTGAAGGTGAACAGTGAAGCCGTTCCGGGTTACGGCATTTGCGAGATCATGGTATTTATTTAATTTGTACTCGTGGTCTTTTGGGATATTTGATTCCCATGGAACAGTTAATTCTACGATAAGAGCCACCTTCCGAGATAGAGAGTAAAGAGTTATATCTGGACGGAGGGCTGTGCATCCGAGACTTTCAGGGAATTTATACTGCTTAGAGACCGAATCAACCTCCAGAATCCAATCTGTAGCTTTCTCGATTATTGAGAAAGGTTTTGTAGTTAAATGTTTTTTGCCTTTAGAGCCATCCCGCACAAACTGTATTGGGGGTTTGGAGGATACTGTCAAACCCTTGTTGGCACGAGCCACTGAGAGACTAATTACCTCGCGAATAACAGCGAGAACTTTGTCATGGCGGTAAGTGTACCGTCCTTGATCTAAGGCCACCTTGCAGCCAGCTAGAATGTGTCTAGCTGTGCAAGGGGTATTGCTACAGAGGGGACAAGAACTATCCTCGGCAAAGCTCCAACGAGCGAGGTTACTGGGGTCTGGAAGTGTATGCTGATATATAACCATTAGATATACGTATAATATAGTCTAGAATAATAATTAACGATTTGGAATTATCTGTAAGGTAAATTATGTTTTGGAAAATAAATAAATTAAATAAATACATAAATTTAATATACCTTTAAGACAGTGGTTCTCAAATTTATTTCGTCTACCGCCCACTTTGAAAATCAATTACTTTTCAGCGCCCACCATTTTTTTTTACTTTACAACATCTTAAAAACCACAATGACATTCATTACTTTAATTCTAAACAAGGCTTTTTTACCAGTGGGAGCAATTAAAACGCAACTTTATAATGTTAAGAGTATCTTTTATTCAAATGAAAACAAATATAATCAATTTTAATTTAAAACTAATCTAATGTGAAGGATGAATCTGATGATTTTTAACAAGTTTGTCGATATCAGGTTCGAATTTACTCAAAAACAGCCGCAAGTCGTCGCGTTCGGTAACATGCAAACGATTTCTCTTTTTAGTAAGCAGCGTTACCACAATACTAAATCCACGTTCACACAAATATGACTTTTCACTATAAATAATCGCGAACCAACGCAGCCCGACGGCTGACGCACGCGCAGGAGAAGCCGTGACGTCAGTTCGGTCGATCTTGCCAGGACAAGGCGAATTTACGAAACTTTTGCCAGTAGTCAAAATCATACAGTACAAATTTGCAGGTTTTCTTAACCCTTCAGGCCTCGCGACTCGCGGTTAACCCTCAGTTTGACTGCGATATCGCAGTCGCGGGGCCTGAAGGGTTAAAATACTTAATCTACAATTCCGAGTGTTCTATTCATAGCTATAGAACACACATAGCTATACGTTACACTTAATTGCTCACGGGCTATCCTACGAAAGCTAAGTTAAATATTTTTAATTTGTATACAATCAAACAGGGCAGAAATATGAGCTAAATAATCGATGTTGTGTAGTAGGTACTTAGGTTTTAATTTCAGTGAATTTAAAATATTAAGTAGATGAAATTACAATTTAGCCATAGCCCCCCTAAACCACTTCAACACCCCCCATTTTTTTTCAGGGCCCCTTACCGCTCCCCCTCTAGGCCACCAGCGCCCACAACGGGGCGTAATCGTCCACTTTGAGAACCAATGCTTTACGATAAAAAGTAACATTCTGCGTGTTTGATATAAAAATGCATCATTTTCAAAATTAAAAATTGATTGCTACTTCTTGTCTGTCAATTTAATTCAATATTGAGTTAGGGTCAAAAAAGCAATAATATAATATCTACTAGTTAGCTTTACTAATTGGGTATATACTAGTTATCTATGAATATTTTTCAATACACTGTTTTTGTGTCTCCTGAAAAATTGTACAAAAGGCAACGGTTCCCTTTCTGCAGTTAGCGATTCACATACAATAAAATAGCGATGGTTTTTCGCTCCACCCGATATTACCAAAAAAATACTAATGTGAACTATTGTTTAAAATGTCTGATACTTTTCCATGGCAATGACTCTTTTTGACTGGAATATATTTTGGACGTGACCCTTGTCACGTAAGTCAGCGCGGAGTCTAATGAGCAATACATTCACGTCCCTATTTTCCTTATCTATGCTAATATTATAAAGAGGTAAAGTTTGTGAGGTTGTAGGAAGTAATATCTGGATCTACTGAACCGATTTTGAAAATTCTTTTTCCAATAGAAAGCCACGTTATTTGTGAGTGTCATAGGCTATATATTAATCCGAAAAATAAAAAGACTTTTTCGTGGTAGTCGGATTTGCAAAGTAAGTCGGAGAATAAGCGGTCGAACGAAAACGTTTCTAACTAACGCTGCCTTAACGATGAGAGATATATGATTAAGTTATATAGAAAAGTTATAGAGCTTGATAATACCTACAAAAAAGTCAACGACAGCATAAGTCTATCTTTTATATTTAAGTCACAAAAAGTAGTATTTTATATTAAAAAAATAATTTAAATCGTTAGGTCATATTTATTGGTCATATTATCAACAATTTAAAACAAAAGACTTTTCCCTTTTACTGCATAAGAAGTTAAAGAGATAATACGCTCACAAATAAGACACTCACAAGAAGACACTCACAAATAACGGTATTATAGTCAAATTGGCATGCAAATACATACATACATATGCAGTAAAAATATAACCCTTCTTTTGGCAGTCAGGTAATAAATCATAGCACTCAGTACTAACCGAACCACGCTCATAATTTCATCACAGGTAAAAAGTTTTACCGCCCAACAAAGTGGGCACGGGTCAGCTAGTCTCGTATAAGATCGAAACATTCCTCATTATAAAGATTCTACAGATAATTTTATTTTATAGCAGCGACCTAAGTATAGTAGCAAATCTTTATTGTGACCGGACAGCTGTCTTCAAAGTAGAAAATGCCTTAACTATGGAGGTACCTATACGAAAAGTCAGATAAGGCTGCGTATTTTCTTTATCGCCTCTTCTATAGTGTTTTCCTATAAGGGCGGGTCAATGTTCACAGTCTGCGGCGGGTATGTTGTTTTAGCGGCGTCTGTCAAATCTGTTGATCATTATTCAGTCACCGATGCCAAATCATCATGGCAAATTACACGATTGAACAGCACGTTAAAACTTTATTATGGAAATGAGTGTTTGTTAGTGCATGGCTATCTCTCGAGGAGGTGAAGTTAATTGAACACCAAGATCGAGCGATTTGACCCCGCTAGACTTTCCTTGTAGGGTTTTCTGAAGTCGCAGGTCTATGGTAATAAGCTGCAATCGGCCGATGCCCTTAAAGTCAACATAGCCCAAGCCATCGCCCAAATTCAGTCAGATCTATAGGGCAGAGTTATTGAAAATTGGACCTCTCGGATCCGTGCCATTGTGCAAAGCCGCAGCGGACATTTGAACAATGTCGAATAGGCCTTTCGAATAAATAAAGAATTTCGATAGAAAACAGAATATGTGATTCCTGAACTAATAAATAATATGTCTATCGAAATGAAACAATCGTTAAATGGAAACAAATATAAAATCGAAACTAAAAAATAATTTCTTATCAAAATTATAAATTTAAAACAAATAAATTAGAATAAAAACCAAACACTTACATAAGGAGCAATCTGTATGTACGTGATTTGGCCAGCCATGATAGTAACAGGTGCGACTGAAAATTAATGCACTGCTCAACACAGCTTAAAATAGCTGTGTAAATTGAGGGTAGAACTAAAATGTTATTGTATATTAAAATGCATTGTATAAATTAAAAAAAAAATCCTCATATACCGATTGTTCTATTGCACAAACTGTCAACATCGACCCGCCTTTATTGGAAAACCCTAAATTTATCATCTAAATAAATACAGAGGCATTTCATGGTGCACCCAAGAAGCATTAATGTTGAAGATTAATAAATATCCCATATGCTGATGACATTTTCCTAATAGCAGACAATGACGACAATCGTCAGGCTCCACCTTACAAAGGGGTTTGGGATTGGAGATATCTAAAACCATAGCTATTTTTCGAAAGAAGGCGGTATTACGAGAAGAAGAATAAGGCCATTTAAAATATACTGACTGTAAAGATTCGAATTTGTATTTGATTCGAAATATATGGATATAGTCCAGTCAATGAATTCTTAAAAGGAGGTATTCTTTCTTCAAATTCTTTCATTGTGAACTTTTCCGTAGGACGAAGGGAGAAATACGTCAGGTATTTTTGTCAAAAAAAACGTCGGGTATTTTTGTTTTTCACAATTATCGAATTTTAAGCGCGAATATCTCAGAAACTATGCGAGATAGCGAAACAATGTATGTAATCAATATTGTGATATATTTTATCGGCTTTAATTTTGTGTAAAATAAGCTTACGGCTAGGACGCATATTTTCCGAGATATCAGCGAGAAATCTAAAAAAGTCACCTTGGAGTGGGGACTTTTAGTATGTTTACCACCTGACAGACCAAACGAAGTCCCAAAGTCAAAAATTGAGTTTCTTTTATTTCCCTTTACAACTCTTCATTGACTGGACTAATTACCAATAAAACTTTGGTTACAGTACAGCTGAAATGTGATTTTTTAGTCATTCGTTTGTATGGCAGCTTCTATTTAAATCGTACGTACGGAACCCTTATCTCAATCAGCTCCTCCCATTGATAAATAAAACAGATTGGCAAAAGAAAAACAACAATACATTCTTGTGATATCGAGGACAGGCAGACAACACAGACAGTCAGTTGTTTTTCTATCGTTTTTTTGGTTCTAAATGTTCTAAAATGTGGGGAAATTTTATTTTGGAAGATATCGAAGGAAAGGAAGGAGACGAAGGAAGAAAAAGCGAAAAGGAGGGGAAGAGGAAGGTTGGTTAATTTATGATAACTCGTGGATTTTATACAACGTTGTCCTGTCGCCATAACCAATGTCGATAGACAAACTTCTTGTTTATTAAATATATTATGGAAATCATCAATTCTTATTTTTTAAGTACCCAGTCATTGGACCTTGGTTACCGATACCTAGTGATTAATTATCTTAAAGGTATTTTAGTTCACATATCATCGTAAATCTAGTTGAAGCATAGATATGCAAAATGTCTTTTTCAAGGCATAGTCGACAGATTATTTATCTCTTCTTCCATTGTGGTAAGGAAATGGTTGTCAACATGATTAATTGATTGCCATACTTCCTCAAGCGTAAATCATGTTTGCTAAAATTCATGGCTTTTTCCAAGTAAATATTTTTAACAATTGTCTATTTTCTTAGTAAACATAGGTTTTCTCCCTCTCAAAAGTGTCTATCCATTTTCCTGTTTGCTGGTAATATAACTATTTGTGCCCTTTGTTTTGCAGCTGGTGAAACACACCCACCTTGAAAGAGGATAATATATTTTTTAATCATTATAAATATCGTAAAAACCTACTATGTAATAAAAATATAATAATGAATTTGCTATAACAACTATCCAGCAGTAATGCATTTATTCAATACAAAGAATAGAAGATGAAAGAGCATGGCTGTTAAACTTTTGCTCATTATTCAGAATAATTAAATATCTTACATATATCCATAAAAGAAACTGAGTGATCCTCGCTGATTGAAAATGTTTTCTGGAGAGTTTCTTATTTGGACTAAGATTATTCTTTTTTTGGTATCCCACAAACTCAAAAATGAAAGCCAATCGAAATAAATCCTTAAATAAATTCCTAAAATATCTCAGCTGTTGATTAATTGCCGAGAAGTCCTATAGGATTCTCGGATTAATACAGGTTGATTTTTTATTAACCTGCCTCCTTGAAGTGTATCATATGAGAAAATAAGCAAGTTATGATTAAAATTTGCAAATAAAACCGGAAAAAAAAAGTTTTCGAAAAAACTTTTTTTTGTTGTCAATTTGAACAAACTAACTTTATAATAAAAGTTTGAGCAACGATGAGCGCGCTGCGCCGTCGAGCGGTAGGTGAAATATAGCGCATAAACAATATGCGCGATATTTTACCTATCTATTATAGCGCAGCAGGCGTTCAACGCTGTTTATACTTTTTTTTCAAACAGATTTAAAAAAACCGTAATACTGTTAATATTGGTCACAGAAAAATATATAAATATGATTTAGAATTCTTAGAATAATGCCTATAACGCTTGTATAAATGCTTTTCGAGATCTTCAGCGGGTTTCTAATTAAAAATGTTAATAAGAAAATTTAGTACTTCATAACTGCGTTATTATTAACGCTAGAATGGAAAATAAAAGTATGTTAGAAATTTGCGAATAATACCTCTAATATTGTTGTAAGTCATTTCTTAATATACTTATTAGTTTACGAGTTTAATATTTATTTTTTAAAAATTATGGATAGATAATGAATAATTTGATATTCGAACCTGAAAATTGTGATAATTATAGCTTATAACTAGAACAGCGAAAAAAATCGCGCTTATTATAGGTTAGTACCTAGAACGGCTACCCATTGTATGTCGCTTCAAGGTGACATTTGGGAAGTAATTAACCAAAGTATTTAACCAAATGTATTAACCAAATGTTTGACATTATCGTTTAAGCATGAAAACATCATGTATTTGCAATTTTGATTGATAAAAACATGATTTACTACTGATAATTTAACGACTAGACGCAGGTGTTTGATTGACGCTCATAACGGTTGATTATTAAGATATTTTATTTTATCGCTGTATTTATCCGACCGATAAATCGATTTGAATGTGAATGTAAATTTTAATATTATTTTACCCCTTTAATCGTCATGCCCAAAATTAACAAAATCGATACGAGCAAATGCTGAAATTTCTGAAATGCTTGTTAGATATACATAAAATGCGATACATAAATGCGATCCACTTGCCGCTGGTAAGTACGAATTATTCCAGTATTTTTTATTATATATAGGTACTTACAACAAAAGGTTATCGAGTGTGACCCATTAAATCAGGAAAGAGGCGGTTTCTTTTGCGCGGATTTTCCGAAATAGTGATAGACATACACACAAAAAACACCTGCTTACAAAAACACGCACCTGCTTACTATTTAACTAGCATATATTTTTTTTATATATTTTAATATCAATTTTGTAGTAGAAATTCAAACGTTAAATATATTACAATTATTTTAAATACATGAAATATTCAACTTATTATTACGTATATTATTATAACCAGTATTTATTGTATTACCTTTTACAATAATCTAAGCATACCGATAATTTATTACTTCAAACGCCCACATAACCAACATTCTTATTATTGCAAAATATTAAATTGGGTGATTACGTATGTACGCTAATAATTATAAATATATTATCCCTGTCAATAAAAATCCCTACTTTTTTATGCAAACTAAACTGTCGGGATATGTTGATTAATGTCTGGAATTAGCAATTGATACAACAAATAAAAATATATAGTATGTACTTATAATATAATTAATAGAAAAATGAGTGAATATAAATATCCGAATAATATAGAATGAATAGGATGACTCAATTTACAAGGATATCAACAGGAGAGATTTTCAGCATATACTAGTTATAGAGATATAATATAGAGCTATAATTTCAGCTCATTCATAGCTATAGGAGCTATAATAAAATGTAGGTTTAACATTCTTGATATGCATGCTTTTGATTATTTTAGACATCTATTCGAAGATAATATACTACAAAATTCCCTCAGTAATGAACAATGTTTGTAAATACTAAATGCTGTATTATTATTTATGTATTAGTTATGTATTATTAATTATGTATTAGTTACATTTTAGAAATTAAATATTCTATTTTATAACTACAATGTCAAATTGCTTTGTTTATTTTTGTATCTAACATAGATTTCTCGTAAAACAACTGTAAAATAAATACAAGGATTAGTTATATATAGGTAATTCATTTCGGATGTAGAATATGTTATGGAGTCAGAGAATTACATTCCATCCCATACAAAATTTTGCCCACCCTAATATTGAGGAAGTTCTCCAAAAATCTAAATCATTATTGGGAATATTTTTTATAAAATTTTAATGAAATATGTTTTCTGAATAATTGATATATTAAAGAAAATATTTAACGCCTTAACGAGGAGAAAAAAAAATAATTTTGAGAAGATTTTTTGGTCTGATTTACTCCTAATTCCGACACTTTAAATAGGTAATAATATATCGAAAATAAAAAGAATGTTCTTATGTAACCCATCAACTTAACCAAATATATTAGTCAATTTAGCGATTAATAAAAAATATTTCAATCATTTTATGGCGGTATTTTTCAAGATTTCATAATAACACCCAATAAGGTTGGAACCCGTGCAATCTGATCCGGTGACATATCTCTGTTTTAAGCTATTGCATAGCTTTTATCGCGGGCCTGGGCCAGCGCGGCGACCGAATGAAGAAATTTCTTAACGAAAATTAATGATTTTAAACTGATAATTACGCCTAAACGAGTACTGCTTACGATTCGAAAAAAATATATGTTAAACAAGAACATTTTCCTAATATTATTAGTTTTGAATATTTTAGATTTTGTATATATTACATAGTGTAATTAATTTGTGAAATTAGGTCTAACCGAACACAAAAACGAATACTACGCAAATACTATGTGGCGTATTATTATGAAACCTGTACCATTTTAAAGATAATTTAATTATCTATCTTTTTATCTACGATTTTTTCGAATAATCCGTTTTTTTTTATTTATCGAATAAAAAATTCGTGCGCGGCGCTCTATCGGAAGACTTTTAAATTATTCCGAATCATTTGCTTAGCCGCAAATGATTCGGAATAATTTCAACGTTTTCCAATAGAGCGCAGTTATCTGATATCAGAAAAAATAAAATAAATAAAATAAATAAATAATTATAATTGCATAAGTTGTTAAAAATGCTATGCAATAGCTTTACCGCGGCAGTCCCCGAGTGCCACACGTATTTTTTTTTTGAATGGCATGGAATATCCATTTGTCGTTTAATATTCGATATTCTATCTCCTTTTGAAATTTTCTGTATTCAAAGTGAATTTGTCATTAATTTTTAAAGACGTACAGCAACTACATATACGACTTTTCCAGGTTCATTCAGAATTGGTGGCGATTTAATTAAAACAAAATCAGATTGTGTCACCACAACACTTTCCCGGCAAGTAAACATGCCCCTCACCCCCTAACCTCCACTACACTTATCCCACCCCCAACCTCCACCCCGCACCCCCACCCCTACCCCTAGCGACAACCCCCCAAACTTCTTAAACCCGCAACCCCCAACCCCTGAGCCCCTCCCCCCTTCCCACATTATTCCCCCCCGCCAACCCCTTCCCAAGTGATTATAATCGCAAATGTACTATATTTTTGTAGTATTTCCGTGCTATTTTTAACTATGATACAGTATTTTCTTAAATACGGCGGATTTTAAAAATTATTTGTGTCGCTTATATGACAGATATTCCAACCGAAATTTCACAATGTGTTTCGGCCTAACGATGAATTTATGTACCGAATTTCAAATCTTTTAGTCCAATATATTTCGATTGAAGTATGACTAGCGCGCCTCCGGTGAACCGATTTCAAGAAAAATTTCGATTTTAACCAGTTTTCAACTCTTGCCATGATCAAATGATGCCTGCTTGCCAAATTTCAGGTCAATCGGATGAGGCGTTTGGGCGCTATCATGGATACACACACACACACACACACAGACTTCAATCACGAAATGGTCTTAATCGTCTCGGATCGTCTAATCGTCTTAGGCCCGTTTTCTATAAGAGACGGATACCGATCGGTAACGGTTTCCGTTGACTATTGATCATTCATAAAAGCGACAAATTCATTCATGATTTTCGTAGTATGACGTAAATTATATTTCGCAGGGGCAGTTTAAAATTTTTAAAAAATTTGGTTGTGTCACCCAACTACTTCCTGCAAGTAGCCAAGGACTGATTTTATTTGAATATTAACTTTATAAATAAAATCGATGACTGCCCTCTCTCGGCCCGCGGAAGAACCCGGTTGGGTTGCTAAAGCGGCGCGTTCCGTTTCTCGGCTAAGCGCCAACAGACGGCGTCAATATTTAATTATTACCCCCCTCAACACTTCCCCCGCAACACCTCCCCTACCGCCCCCCCCCCCCCCGCAAAACTTACCGCCTTCCAGTATACCCCCTCCCTCTCGCACCCCCTTCCCCCGCACCCCTCTCCCGTCGCAAAGCCACCTTCCCACCCACAATCCGTACTCCGGACACCCCCGCACCCCCCGTACCCCTACCTTCCTACGCAAACCCCTCCCCCCCCCCTGCAACAATCTCCTGTACCCCCTTCACCCGCGCCCTGCCATTCGACTCCCCTCCTTTTCCTGCACCCGTACTCCCCACCCCCCCCCCCCCACATTATCGCCGCACGCCCACCCCATGCACCCTTGTAAGCCTCCCCCTGCAAACTCCCAGCCCTGCCAAACCCCTCCCCTGCAACCCCCCCCCCCCCTTCCTCCCTTCCTCAAGGCAACCTGGTAACAGAATCCTGATGAGGATCAGTACCGGTATCCTGGTGTCAGCCCAGTGCCAGCGTCCTGGTGTTAATCTGGTGCCAGCATCCTGAAGCCGGCCTGGAGACAGCATCCTGGAGCCAAAGTAGTGTCAGCATCCTGGTGTAACACCAGTACCAGCATCCTGGTGATAGCCTGGTGACAGCTTCGTGGTGCCAGAATGGTGCCAGCATCCTGGTGTCAGCATGGTACGAGAATCCTGGAGGAAGCCTGATGCCAGCATACAGGTGCCAGCCTGGCGCCAGCATCCTAATGACAGCCAGGAAATTTTCCTACTAACCTTTGATAACTCGCCCCCCCCCCCCCAACCCAGTAAACGCCCGAATTTGACTGATTACATTTTTATCACATTTTGTATGAAGGAACCGACTGTTGTCGGTAAGTTGTAACCGATCGGTTCGATCCACCGGTATCGGTTACATATTGAAATGCAAAATGTATTGTATATTGAGCAAACCGACAGTTTTACGGAAACCGATACCGACAGGTATCCGTCGCTTTTAGAAAACGGCCCTTAATGGATCAAATTCTTTATGTTTCATCTTTCAGTGATTTTTAAAAAATTATTTTTAACGTATATAATTATTATGTATTAATCAAATTATTGTAGATTTCTATCAAATATATTAATAATATTACTATGTCTTCTGTGTATACCTTCTGAGTATACCTACTATGTATACCTAATGTGTCGATAATAATGCTAATGTCAGTAATTTAATTAGGCATATAAATAATACTTTTATATGCAGTAACGTAAACATTATCAAATATTTTTTGGCCCCTTGTCGTATACTTGAACTTGCGTAATTTCAATTAATGTGTATATTCATAACTATAAAAGATTTATTGACAGAAAAAGAAACATTATGTCACGACAACTATAAATAAATTAAGTTATCTCTGTTTAACAGATGCAAAAATAGCTGAAATATTTATATCAAACTTATGGAAATATAATAAAAATCACGAGACCAAATCAAAAAAATGTTTTATTTGATTTTCGATGAAATTTTTAGTTGTCAAATAATTTGTAATCTACAAAATATATTGCTGAAAATGTGAGATGGTGGCGCCATTGGTCATTTCAACTGTCAACATGCCAAGAACATCTCAACTGTCATCAAGACATCTCTAGCGCCGTTTTTAAATATCAAAATTCAACAGTGTTATGAGTATTATATGTAAAAGAATTTATATCCTTTTTAAGACTTTAAATAAATACATACCTTAATGGACTTTACTTTTCTATCAAAATGAAGTCAAAAATATAACAATATATTACTTAATCTTAAGTTTTCTTCATTCAAGGCTGAAACAAGCGATTATTACGATTTTGAGTGGTTAAAATAAAATAAAATGTAACCAGATTAACTTACTAGACCACTGATATAGATATTATATTCGAAGTCGTTTGAAATAAGACAAAAAGTGAAAAAAACTGTCAGAGACCATTTGCCATATTGGGCTTCGATAAAGTGAGATAATTTTACATTGTACACAAAAACAACTATAGCAAAAAATACAGAAAATAAATTTGTTAAAAGATATTTTTTGTTCTGTCGTTTTAGAGATATACAAAAAATATATCCATATATTTGTTCTCTATGGATTGTTTCTCTTTTATTTAGTTTTAATGTTGCTTTCGTGATTTGTTTCAGGAATATTTATTTTTAAATATAATCTTTATTTATATATATATATATATAAAAATTAAATATTAGATTTTATATCCTGGTTTTATTTTTAAATGTTATGTTTGAAGTAGTTCCAAAGAAGTACAATAGATGGCGTTATTCTTTGTCAATACCTTGCTTACTTATTTTAAATTAAATGATCTAATATACGTAAATATAAATCATGATTTTCTGATTATGATTTATTAGCAATGATTGGACATAACGTTATTCTTGTACATGGTTATTTTTTTCTTCGAGCTCGTTCTTATATCGGACTTCATTCTTCTTTGGCCGAAAATGCGTCAAAGCAAAACAGCGCTCCGCCCCGTATTACGCGAATTTATGGATTGACTGACATTCGATCGACCATTTTTAAAGATATCGGAAAATAGTTGACTTTGATAAAAAATAAAAACACATAAAGAGTCTTTTTTATTAAAAATACTTAATAAAATCGATCAATTAAAACATAATAGGTACCGAAATCCTCGATTATTAAAAAGACGGTTCATACCGTATAAAAATACAGTTTTAAGAGGAATGAAAAAAATATTTTTTTATGAGCTGAAGAATTATAGACCAGATTAAACACGCATTAATATGCATTAAAGTGTGCTAATTTTTCCTCTTTATTTTACAGCATTCTAAAGGAAGTAGTTTATTCAGATTTTTTAAAATATAACTACCTTATGAAATCGAAGACTATCTGAGTTGTTTGATATTATAAACATCATAAAAATGGATTTACTGCCAAATCTATGCGCAGTTTCTATGTGCAGTTTCAAATTTCTATCGTGCTATCCAAAGAACAATTTACTTTCCACGCCTGACCCGGGAAACCATTGAAATACGAAGATCCCCGAAATTTAATGAGACGAACGTTTTAAACTCCTTATTACGTGAAACACTTATCCAACGCCGAGCGCAAAGACGCGAAAGAAGATGCATTGAGTGAATGGCGGATTTTCAAAATTCGCCCGCGTGGACCTCCTCCCCCCACCCCCATCGTTGTAATCTGTATTTGAACAGCACACGGTAAATCCGTGTCTATCTTTTTTTATTTTATTTTATTTTATTAAAACCAAACAGCATAAAAAATAACATATAAGCATAATATTAACAGTAGTAAAGCCAATGATGTTTTAAATTATTTGCGATATAACGATTACAAAATATGCTAAACAATACAATACAAAGAAAACAAAAAGGAATTTTAAACTAAGAGTTAAAATCGCTTTGTGAGAGTGTATGGGTGACGGTGTGTCTTTGTGCGATGATGAGTGTGTTTGTGTGCGCGTGTGTGTATGTGCGCGCGTACGTGTGTGTATCTGTAGTGCATATTTGCTTGTGAGTGCTTGTATATGCATATGGAAATGCGAATTGCTAATTCAATCCGATCTGATCGTCAGCTTCTGACGTACCTTTTTAATAAAGGATCGACTATTTTGGTGGTTAACTATGTCAATATCGTTGAAGCCTACTTTGTTTTCAGGCATAGAGCGCGGCAATAACGAATTGGAACCATAGTTACTGTTGTACCTTGGTACGTAAACGCGAGTAGGAAAGGCTCTCGTATGCTCACCCTACTCAGGAGGTATGGACTTTCCAACAAAGTATGAACAATTTTAAATAGAAACGACATGTTTGATAATACTAGCCGGTCCTACAATGTCTCTAAACCATAGCATTGCAAACCTTCAGAGTATGACAAGCTGTTGGAAAATATATATAAATTTAGATGACGTATCTCGTTTGACTACCTTCTTGTATTGTGGAAACATTCATGAGTCAACCTATGATTCAGGTCGTTTGCCTTCTAAATCTTTTGATAAAATAAGATTACATATGATTTTCATATGTTATTATATTTTTGTTTTATTCGTTAGGCGGTATACATCATATTAGAATACAGATATGGGGTAATTATAAATGTAATATTTTATTTCTACCCCAAAAGCATTATCCCAAAGAAACTTGTACAAACATTACCTATTATTTTCCGACATGTGGTCGAAATAATTAACGTCTACATATCTACAAGTATCTACTAAAACCATTATACAGTTGTAGACTAAATATGCTGTAGACTAAATCGCAGGGATCCTCTTTTCCACGCTCACACTATAATCACCAACAATGCTAAGAACCAGTCCAAATTTCACTTTAATATCCTCCATTTTCAGGTCGCACTTTACAATGAAGTTTCTGAGTATTGTCGCCAGGATGTACTTAGTGGCTAAGTTTGAGTAGAGCATCCCTGAAAAGGAAATGATAAGTTTAGTGCAATTTCATAAATCATTGGTATTTTACACAGTCTTAAAAAGTGGCTCTCAATCCTACATGTTGTTTTTATGGTCTGTTACTTTATATTTCCGTCAAATCTGAAACGATTTCGGTGATTATTATTTCATTTAAGAGGGTTAGCTTAGGCTATCTATACAAATTTGGTGAAGATCTGATGAAGATTTTCGTAAATGCAAAACGGAACTTCACAACTGAGTCTAATAAATATTTTTTTTTGTAACCGACTTCTGCACTAAAAATGCAAAAATAAATTTTAATTAAAAATATGCACCGACTTGATAAAAACAACAAATACTAAAAAGGCAAGAAAAACTATAACATATAGGTCCTATGTTGTTTCTAGCATAAATACTGAGGAAGGTAGGTATTCTAGCTGCCTTTATTTAAATTTTGATACTGACAATTGAGCCGATTGTGTCTTTTCGTTAACCTTAATTGGAAGTTAGTTCAACCGAATGAGACAGAGCAATGTGGACGTTGGAGCAGAATGTGAAATGAACGATCGTGGTTTTCCCGCATCAAAACGACCTGTCGAATTTATATACGTCCGAATAAATTGAACACAGGTGGTTTAAATGCGGAATTCCGACAAATGGTAATTTCACATTCCGTTCCAACGTATTGCCCTGTATCGTTCACATGAACTAATATCTGATTTTAGTTCACAAAGAAACGCAATTGAGCACACTTTCTATTTTGTTTCTGGAAATATTTTTAAATTACTTACATATTGTAATATATTGTTTGAAATTTAATAGGTGCCTATCGCTTAGTTAAAATATATACAGGATGGATCGTTTTTCTTTACTTTAGAATTTCAAAACCTCCCTATGCGGAAAAGATGTTCTATGGTATATAGATCAAGGGAAATATAAAATCAAAAAATATATTTTTGGTTAAGTACTGCCTTTTTAAGGTAAAAAGTCAACGTGATTTGTGTTACAGGGAAACAGGCATTTAGTACTTTTAAATGTTTATATGAGAGGACATAATAATATATTTATAAGCATTAAAAAACAACAGAAAAAAATACAATGGACGGTAATCACATTGAATGTAGAAAACTGGCATGAGGTTACGTGATTCCAGGCGGTTTCTTATAAACCTATCTCCATTTGGTCCGCAGACACCACCAGATGTTCCCCTGTCTATTTTAAACATTCGTTCTGTAGTTTATTGTGGCAGGGCAACCCCTTGATAGTTAGCCATACCACCTACTGTAGGTGGTATGGCTATACTACCGGGTGGCTACCGGGTGATCGGGGTTTTCCACGTGGTCGGGTCGTATCATGTAGGGAAGACGTTCAGGCATGCCGATTCCATCTTTTCAAGGGGTGGCGGGTAAAAACTATATCTGTCTGTTGGGGAGTTAATGGGCCCTTGCTGAGTTGATCACGACCCATTCTCTTCGGGGTTGGTCACACTCACGGGTCAACAGAAATCCGACGACCTCCACGCAATTAAGTGCGAGCCTGGGTAGGACTCTGGCCCTTAGGGTTAGTTACCCCTAGGGATCAAACTTCTGGCGCTCCTGGAATGTCTGCGCACCGTGCGGCATAAGCCAATCGATTGCGCACTCTGACTAACAGTCGGAGGAGTCTGGAAGCAGTATTTTTTCCTATAGAGCGGTGGTTATTGGGGACCTTACAGCGACTGCTCTTGAAACGACCATCGGCTACCCGATCCTGGGTGAACAGCCGGGCAAAGATGCCGTGGTCTGCTATAGATTCGGTATACACCGTTTCACCGCTTCGTAAGGGAGAGGACCGCGCAAGCGACCTCGAACTCGTAACCAATCGAGAGACTGGAGTAATCTGGTCGCAATTGGAAGTAAGGGCGTGAGTGTAAGCCCGCTGGGTAACACTCCTGGCTATCTCGCGGTTAAGGCGTTGACCTCTTACGGGTTTGTGGCCGAGCTTGACGGTGGATTGTTTTGTCCAAGTCTTCTGCGCTCACACCAGGGAGATAGAAAGACCAAACGTTAAAACTTCCTGAGGTGACGGGCTCGCCCGCTGTAGTCGACAACCCTAGTTGTCCGTAGTAGTATTACTGCTCAATAGGATTACCGAAATGATTCGACAGGTCGGGGAGGGGGAGCTGTAATGTGCGTACGTTGTATTATTCGCTACTCACTATTCAGTAATCATCGTTTCGGTTCTTTATCAATACCCCGCTGGCTCCGTAACGTCCCTTGCGGGACGCACGGTCGCCTACCGCAAGATAATGTTTTATATTTATAAATTTCAATGCGGTCATTTTACAGTTATTCTTTTTATGATCCGTATAGTGGTTTATAACTTATGATCGTTTTCCTCAAGGCCATCGACTCACGCCAATTTTACGCGCCAAACTGACAAAATAAAAGGGACGGCCGAATGTTTACTTCGCAAAATGAGGGGTTAATATAAAAATAATTGTTTTGTGTCTAAATTGTTCTAACAAAATGAAGAGTTTTTATTTTTATCTGAAAATTCAACCCTCCTGCGGCAGTATTAAATTTTGAAATTGTTTTTTCAAATTATTTTTTTTATAATCTCTAGACTATAGACCATCTTTTCCGCATAAGAAAGTTTTTATAAACAACTTTTTTTTTCTCTATACAAGAGCGATCCACCGTAGGCGGTGTATTCTTTGAAATACTTTTTTTTCGTTTTGGCGTTCTTTTATCAAGTCTGTTTCATTTTTTGTTTAAAATCTTTTAGGTACCTATGCAATTCCTCGGCCCAGCACTGAAGGGAATATATGCATAAGGATGTCTTCCAGCACATTTCTCAACGGTGAATCTTTCAGGATCAAATTTGCGCACATCTTCTCCCCAGATCTCCGGGTCGCTATGTACTCCTTTTATGCAAATCATCACGCCTGTGCCAGCTGGTACTATACAGCTACCTGGTAAATAGAATATCATTAATAAAACCGGCCAAAAGCGAGTTGAACTTGCGTGCTCGCGAGTTTAAATTCCAAACCGTTTAAGAAATTGGAATCATAAAATATATTACACTGACTAGAAAAGTAGCTTCCTTATATTATGGTTTTAGATATTTTTGTGCAAAAAAAACGAACCTTTTGACCGTATTTACCAACTATTTTTAAAAAATGGAGTTTAACTCTTGAAATTAGCTCAGTTAAGGAAGTTGTACATATTCCAAAGTTCATATCGAAATTGGCCGAGATAATGGACGGAGACCTAAACTTCGAGAGATAACGAAGTCTCACCAATATGTAGGGTTCCATTTGTATACTTTGTTACAGATCCCTTAAAATGGTAATTTCTATTTTTTATTTATTTAATTGTTTAAGGGAATATATTAAAAATATTTAAACACAATGTTTCTGCGTCACTCCTAACTAGCCAGCTCCTGTTATAAAACATATAACAAATTTATATGTAATTTTAATTTGATATGCATTTTATAGCAATATTAAATATAATTTTACGAAAACGTTGTTTTCTAAATTATTGGATTCATTAGATAAAATCAAAATGTTTACGAAGTTGTTATAATAAAATTTAAAAAGCAAGCAAAATTATCTTAAAAACTTACAATTATGCATTAAATATTAAAAGTAGTAGTAGATTAATATAAAATATGTATCCAAATAAAAAAAATACCTAATAGAAATTAAAATCTGAATTACTTTACGATATTTCCTTGTTCTTTATTTATATTGCTACATCACGTGTCTCTCGCAAAATGTCTCAAATATGACATTTTAAATAATTTATTTGTAATTCTATTATATTGCTAAAAATATATATTTATCTTATATTTAAACGGCTTATCGTCAGGTGCACTTTTCAAATCTCACATAACATATTATTATTACCATTGATTGTATAGGTATCAGATTGCTCAATGCCGTACTACGTTTCGGCAGTCACAATTTTACTAGGAAACGCAACGTGTAGATGGCACTCGTAGTTCCAAAATTTTATTAAACTTCTGTTATGTGTATTAGCCCAATAGATGGCGTTCTAAACACGCTGTTAACCTAACATATCTCGAAATAAAATATTAACTATAAACAAATTTTAAATCATATATGCTCAATATACTCCCCAATATGCTATATGGCATTGACCAATCTAATACCCAATATAATCAATGATATTACTAAGTTATTCATATTCATGTTGCCTTACTTAATTCAATATCCTGCGTGACTTGGCGGGAAACTATTGGTGCTATTGGGAATATCCGTAAGGTTTCCTTGATGACCTGATCCAAATAAATAAGCTTCTTTAGGTCTTCAATTTCAATTGTTCTTCTTGTATTGCGGAATATGTCCTTAATTCTGTAAGAAAAGAATCATTGTCTTCATTACATTTAAATTATTTTTATTAATATTGGCATATACATGTCACATAGAGCTCGATTCGTGTGATTGAGACAGGCAATATTTAGAAATTAGTTCAAGAAGATTAGTATCAAGAAATTACAAGAAGTATCAAGAAATTAGTACGTGTGATGAGACAGCAATACGCTAAAGCGGAATGTAAAATGAACGGTTGTCACTTTTTCGCATTAAACTACCCACCAAAGATAAAACGTCTGAATCTCACAACCTCACGAAATGTGTTAAATTTATTGGACGAGTATAAGTTCGACAGGTAGTTTTTATCGACAATCGTTCGTTTCATATTCCGCCTTAATAAGGTATTGTTTTATTTCGTTCGCTGGAACTTATTTCAGTTTTAGATCACAAAGAAAGGCAATCGGGCCCTTTGTCAGCTCAGGCATCCAATCTAAATAAAATATATCATTGACAATATTATAATTTGTTAAGGAGCTATTGGCATTGAAAACCTATGCAACAATGTGTGAAGGTGGCAAGAAACGGCGTATCGTGAATATTTCTCTTAAGGACAACTTTACTTGTTTCTTTCATGTATCACGTCAAAGCGTAACTTACGTTTGGAGGTAACATTTGGAGGTAACACAGCCAATACAGAGTATAAAAGGGATATAAATTTCCACTGGAAAATTATTGGAATATTGCCAATGATAAAATCAAAATATCTCGTTCAATAAATTAAGGAATAAACTAGTTTGCATTTCCTAATTTATAAAATGCTAGGTTTTATTATTATTATTAGACTTCTGGCACCGAGTACTCGCTGCGAGTTCAACTCGTAGCTAATACACGCTGCGAGCATATTCGCTCCGTGTGACCGAAGCTTTAGTAGGTACTTAAATGGAATTGGCGCGTACGCTTCACCACCTTCAATGAATTTTACTCTCATCAGTGCCAGATCTTGAAATGTTCGTTGCTAGCCTAATTATTTTTCTTATTTACATCTGAATAGTTTAAGAGTTGTGTTTTTTACAATATATAAGTTCAGGTACTTTCAACCCTTGGATGTTATTTCTGTTATTTTTTAAAGTTTTTTGAAAATAAATATTATAAACAAACGTCTTTAAAACCAGTGATAAATAAAATGACTACTATCCTTACTCAGAGACTGCTTTCCGTTGAACATCGGGATGCATTCCAAGCATCATTAGTGTGAAACAGACGTTCGTGGCTGATGTGTCAGTTCCCTGCAAAAAAAGCATGGCATATTTTGTACTTTTTTGTATACCTAGTCGAAATATCAAGAAAAACTCTTCGTTTTAATTTTAGAAGCATTACATATTACTTTTTCGAAAAAGTTATTTTACCCTTTTTGACCCTACTGAATCCGAAAATTTCGGTTGCCCGCCATTGGCGAAGTACCGAACGGAAGTGAAATATTCAATATGGCGCCGAAACACGAAATCGTCGTTGTAAACCCCCCTCTTTGACATAGGAATGCGTCCAAAATGTCTATTTATGTATCTTTAGGATGAGGAATTCAATAAAACATTGTAAAAACACCGGTTAGGTTTTTGACGTAAAAATTAATGTGACATGTCATGATATATGTTTTTTAACATAAGGATTTCAAAAGCTAACTCCGAAACAAGGTTTGGAATACTCTTAATTCAAACCTTTAATAAAATGAAACAAACAAACGACTTTATGTGGGATAAAACTACCGAGCGTTTGTTTTACGTACAAAATCGTGAAATCGATTGAGGTTATGGCTTAATTGGTTTTTTTTCTTTGGTGATAGTATATTTAACTTCATTGAAACCCGCATTATATAGTACATGTATCTTTGTGCATCTATTTCTCTTCGTAATAATTTTCTATTTTTTTGGCGTAATATTAATATGGGAGACAACATAATCTTAGTGACAGGTAATTGTAGCCTGTGTTTGTTAGAAGTCAGAACCAGAAGCATAAAACACAGGCACATTTCGAAGCAGCATCTATCAAATAGAGAGTAAACACAATTTTTATCATGTGTGGATGATCGACCAAATGCATTAGACAGCCATTTCGATGAGGCAATCATATTGATTTTAAAGTCGCATAAGAAGGATGATCTAACGTGGCACAATGACAAACGCTTTTAGGCCACCTTTAATTTTGCTGAGAAAATTTAAAAAACTAAAGGAGAAAAATGGCAATTCGAAATAATAATAACAATAACATAATAAAGGAACAAATATAAATAAGAAAGTTGGTAACTTGTCTAATTTCGACTACGAACTGCATTTTTTGACTAGTTTGACTAAAAACTAACGCAGTAGAAGATTTCATAACTGCAAAACGAAATTACCACAGTTCCTGTTTATTGAGTCACCAGCAGTTAAAAGAGAGCTGGAAAGCTACTGAGGACGGCAATCGAAACGAAACCTTTCTTTCATACAGATATGAAAAGTACTGCTAGTCCCTTTTCCCTTGATCAGGCAAGTACCGCAATGTAATATAGATAAATGTAAGGCTAAGTACATAAAAGAGGACAGTTTTATTAATTTATTTATTATTTGTACAGGTGTTAACATTGGACGATGTATGGAAATAGTAAGCAGTATGGACGTTGTCGTTCCCCTGTCATTTCAATCAAGATATTCAGCACTCAAAAGTAAGCTGGAGAAAAGGTCGGAGATGTATTCTATTTTTTGCAGCTTTTTAACCGTTGTCAGTGAACGCCAGGTGTTGATTCCAATAGGCAGGGGTAAGTCTTTCTGCTGACGATGACGTCAAACGGATGTCTAGTTTGAAGCCAGGCCAAGACAGTAAATTTCAAGCTATAGTACATGCTGCTTTAAAATTCAGAAAGATGATGAGGTATCTTCAGAAGGATGATTGGTATCTCTGTGAAGATTATCAATTCCTTCGTAGAAAAATATAACAGCGCAATTTCTGTATTGTAAATTATATGGGTTCGATGTAGGTGTGGATTGGTGGCAATATAAGGGCATAATGTCCTAAACCGGACAGATGTCCTAAACCAACAATTGTCCGCCGCTCATCCCCAGAAGTCTAATAATAATGTTATGATAGGTCCGATTCCGCTCGATATTTTCTGTTGAAATTTAGTTAAACTTCCCTTACCGTAAGCAAAAGAGTGTCTAATTCTTCAGTGACGTCTTTCATAGACCAACTGTCATCGATATCAATTTGCTTCATCAGACGACTAAACACTGAAGGAAACGGCTCATGTGGTAGCTCTGTAATGTAAATATTTTTGAATAGCCTTATAAAAAACTCTTTTAACTGATTGGATATTATAAATGTAACAATCGTCGGATTGTATATCGGAAAACACGGACACCCAATAATAAGAATAAGATTAAATTTATTTCCGAAAGTAATGTTCAAAATGGCAATTTACAAAGTCTACCTAACTAGGCCGAAGCCCGTACCAAGGTAGACTCGACTAGGTTACTTGTAAGTTTTGTATTGTGCGCACACTTATCAAAGTATTATAACTGAGAAAAAGGAAAAATTTAAAATAAAATTCATCAAATAGCTCTAATAAATTAGTAGTATGTATTTCACGAGTTATTTTATTATCTAATACTTCATAATCATGTTAAAAAAAATATTACAGAAATCAAAATATAAACAGTAAAAATGGAATCATCCTGATTTTTTACATTTTTTGCATATTGCAATACTGTAATGTAACCCGACAAGTGTCAAAGCATTAAAAACAAAAACTAATATTATTTGAATTTTGTTAGAAGTTGCTCTTCGGAAGATTTACTTTAAGTTTTTGATGTTTTTTCATTCAAAGATGTATATTCAGAAATTATTGAGTTTGTATAGTCAAACTTTCATAATGGATATCACACCAGGGCGAAAGATTGTCACGTTGAGTGAACCCACGTCCACACTCCCACCCAGGGAGTGTGGAGTGACTCAAGGAGCAGTAAGCAAGAATTTGAAGCATGAAAGGGACACGAGATCAGCTGAAGTGAGGGGCAACTGAGGAAGAAAAAAAAAGACGACACCGAGATATGATAGTTTTTTGCTTCGAAATAGCAAGTTGAACCCATGAAAAACAGGTCACGACCTGCAACACGACTTAGCAGTATCAGGCGTAGCAATACATTGCTCAACTGTCCGTAAAAGACTTTTAAAATCTGGTAGGAGGGCTATTCGACCACAAAAAAACAACTTCTCACTGAACGTATGAAGAAACAGAGGTTGTTCTGGACCAGAAAACACTCCAACTGCAAAATACTAGAAAAAGGTCTTATTTACAGAATAAATTCACTCCATAGTTCAGGGAAAGCGGTCTAAATTCATTAGGAGGTCTCAAAACGAACAACTGACTCCAGTACATATTGACTAAACTGTAAAACATCCAGTCAAAACAATGTTTTGGGGGTATTTTTCATGCATGGGGGTTGGTGCAAATCAATGCTATGATGAACAGCCAAAAATACAAAACCATGTCGGAACAGCATTTGAATAAAGAGCTTGAAAAGTGCCAACCCCAAGGAGGAGCAATTCTTCAACAGGACTCTGCTCCCTGCCACAAGTCGAAGGAAATATTTAAATATTTCCAGGACAAGGACATAACTGTTCTAGATTGACCCGGGGATTCACCCGATTCGTACCCTGTCGAGAATTTATGAGCCATTTGCAAAGCTACACTATGCAAAATAGACTGTACTACAACAACAAAGATAATAGAAGCGATCATTCAGGTTTGGTATCGGCATGACAGGATCTCAGAAAACTGCCAAAAACTAGTAGAGTCCATGCCAAAATGAGTAAAAGCCAAATTGGAGCCAAAATTGGAGCCAAAGGCGGACATATTTCATATTGATTCGTATAATATACGTTGTATAATTTTGTAAAAATATTCTTTTACAATCAAGAAACGGTTTTACTATAACAATTTCCTATGATTCCATTATTTGCACAATACTGTATGCTTTTAAAATGGGGATAAATTCAGGTGTTAGATACAAGAAATTGTAAATTTACAAGAAACTCAAAATTCAAGTCTAACATTATTCTCTGCAGACAATATCGCCATCCCACCAATGAACTTTAATGGAAGCTAAAGTCCTTGGGCAACTTTTTCTAAAATCTTCCCTCTTAAAGCTATTTTTGGACATTAATTCAAATTTAAGATTTATTCCGAACCAAAGACCAACAAGACAAGTTTTAGAAAATAGCTTAATAATACCCAGTATGAAAAAAACATTTGGACAAAGACATAACTCTTTCATTACGCGGAGGTTTTACGATCTGATCAATATGGAAATAAAAATGAATTTGACATTTAGGGCATTCAAAAATAAAATAAAGAAATAGTTATCCAGTCATGACAGACTAACCATTCATTAAATGCTAGAAATTATAGTTTAATAAAACTTAATTATTAATAATAAAAAAATATTATTATAATTTTAAATATGTATGTCGATTATATTTTAACATTAACCTATTACCAACAATTATTTAATTTTGTTGTTATATATTGTGTTGACAATGAATTCTATTTTTTTGGACTAGGTATTTTCATATTAAATTTTATATTACTTAACATATATTTAAATATTATTGACTTTTAACTGTTTCTTAGATATACTTTTTTTTGTCTTTATTTTAGTATTAAATTTATTCTGTTTGCCACATTTAATGAAATGTCATGTTACATTTAATGCCGATTTTCTAATGGAATTTCGTTTTATAATTTTTTCTGAGGACCATATTTTAGGGCAATTTAGTTTTATGAGCATTTTACTAAAACTTTTACATAATTGATTATAATATTATAGTACTGTCCACCCTAGAAGGGTAGTCCCAGTTGAGTGACAGAAACAAATAAGCAAAAAGTTAAGGTTTTGCCATTCGACTCCTGTTATTTTTGTAAGCAAAAACAATGTTTTATAGTGATTAATTCTTAAATAAATAAATAAATAAACAATTTTATTTTACAAACCCATTCCAATTGTGTTATCCTCGAAACCTTTTGTCTCTTCCTTATCTTTTACTTCTAAAATCAATTTACGCAAGCGAGTCGCCAGATCAAATTGTTCCCACTGCCACTTTTCCCATCCGCTTAAATTAAACAGCCACGATGGATGAAGCCATAGTTGGTATAGTCTATGGTTGAGTATTTTCATTACTCTGAAAAGAACATTGGAATTTTGGGGCGGTTACCAAGGTAAAAACTGAATTATTAAATGTATTTTTTTTAGTTTCGATGCTTTTGTAATAATTTTACTAAATCACATAACTTACTCTAACGCAGCACGCACGTATTGTATCGTCTTGGTATTCTTTTGTGCGTCGATACTTACGCCAATAGCAGTTTCTGTGAATACAATAAAAAAACTCTTTTTAAACGAAACGTAAAATAACCAACAATTGAAATAACAATTCGATGCAAAGATTCTTTACAGTAGCATCGTCATGTGCACAAATAAAAAACCTATTATTATATGACAAAGGGTGTACACTATTCAATATGTGTATACAACCGACCATGACGCATTTCCGCAATTATGAATAGGTTTTTCCTATTTTTACACGACTGCCCAAAAAACGGAGTGTTATGTTTTCAGAGTTCATGTATGTATGTTTTCCGTTTCTTTATTCCACTATAACTTCTAAATGCTTAAACCGATTAATAAGTGTGTAGTATTGTAAGATTCGTTACGTCATCTTTAGTGTCAAAGGTACCGGCCACGACCCCTTGCTCTCATATAGGGAGAAAGCAGCCTTTTCAATATAAATCGCCGTTTAAAAGGCAGAAAGACATTGATCGTTCTTCCCCGTAACCCTTTAATTGTGAAATATAAGTGCGTACATACCACATAAAAAGTCAACGTTGCAAGGTGCCACGATATCGTAAGCATCAAAATTGCCTTTTCCCGCCATATTTTCAAGTTTCTTCACAAAGACATCACTCACTCGCTTGAATCTGGGAACGTATGTTTCAAGTATTCTGGTGTTAAACATAGGGCTGATGATTTTGCGATGCTTCTTCCATATTTCCGCTGGAAAAGAAATAACTTAGGTTATAATTATTTATTGTTCACTGATAAATTGATACGTTGATACGCCAAATTGATATTGTTCACTGATAAATTGATACGTTGATACACCTGCGCGCGTTGATACGCCAAATTGGTCTCATTCGAAATTCAAATTCGCCGCTTTAAAATTTATTCGGCTATAAAAAAAAAGAAGAAGTCACCCCTGTCTTCGCGGTCGCATTCGAAATTCAAATTCGCCGCTTTAAAAAAAGAAGAATTTTGGTTTTATTGAGGACACTAAAAATTTTCCTTTGGTCCGATCAGCACCAAACTTCGCAGGAACCATCTACAAAATAATCTAAAGTTTCCCTCAAAGTTTCATGAAAATCGGTCGAGCGGTTTAGTAGTCCATAGCGGACACACAGACAAACATTCATTTATATATATATATATATATATATATATATATATATATATATATATATATATATATATATATATATATATATATATATATATATATATATATATATATATATATATATATATATATATATATATATATATATATATATATATATATATATATAGATTATATTTATATTTTAGAAGATCCACGAACGAGTTTAACGACATGTCTCTATGGTTCTTCACTCAGAAAGAGATATCAGATGAAACTTAATCTTGTCCCCTAATATCTAAGCAGCTGAATGAACAATTGTTCATAGCGTGGCAGTCTAAAAAAAAGTAATTCAGGTAAGAGTGGCTTTCAGAATATATTTTTTGCACACCGATATATCTTCTGGTTAAAAAGTAAACTTCATGTATGTAAAAAAAGAGGTCAATGATTTTTGGATTTTAGCTATTAATTGTTTGTTTTTCTATGGACAGGTATTTTATTTCATCAGAAATGAATTCGTCGTCATTGATTTATCCGAAAATATTATCTCACTTATGCCCTAATGCCTACAGTTCGAGTGATATAGGGCTCAAAGTGAAGCGCGGTGGAATCAAACTCACCCCCACCCCCTCCACCACCACCCCCGCGGCAACTCCTGATGGATCACGGGCTAAATACTCAGTACCACCTACGGAGCAATGGTGCTAAATAGGCCTTTAATCACAAAATGCAGGATTCCCATACAAAATCTTGCACGAAATCCCCAGCTTAGAGTTTGTTAATTAATGTCTTTGCTGTGTAACTCTTGTGGACAGGAATCAGTGAAATTGTTGAAGGCGTTTCTCACTGATTCTTCGGAAGTGTTTTTTTCCGCTACGAAAAATTACCAAATTCCGAGAAAATTGACAATCTGACGGTGTAAGGTTTGGTTAGTACTATTTATATGATCAGTGGTTAGTAAGTTAGGTGACGGAGAAGCTCCAGTCAAAACCCTGCAACTTTGTAACTGTTTTTTTGTGGAAGTGTGACCGTGCGGTTGCCCAGGCTCTTTTCTAACTGCCCCATCGATGTTTACAGTTGTGTTGAGAACACATTTGTGTTTTATTTATTTTTTTATTTTATACGGCACAGCACCACCAGACTGTCATTGTTAGTTTCTGAAGCACCTAATGAGACTTTATCGAGGACCGATAAGCTCCTGAGGCGACAAGTGACGGATAATCCTTCTAAAACTACAGTCGAGCTTCAATGAAAGCCACCCTGAGCTCCTGTTGCAAATAGGACCATACGTCACCGCCTGAAAAAGGATCTTGGACTACCGAGTCGCAGTGCGGCAAAGAAGGGGCTCATTGCAGAAGAAATGAATAAGAAAAGGCATGGATATCTGAGACTCGGAAGAAAGTTGTGTTTATAAATGAGAGCACTTTTAGGTTTGTTCCAAGATGGTGCGCCGTCCGAATAGCGTGTCGTGGTATGGCCCTAAGGACCTGAGCCCTGAGCGGGGCCGCTGCGGCGTCCTACATACATATCCATGGTATGTCACACGGCGCGTTTCGGCGCCGCACCGCATGCAAATCGGTAATATGCGCCGGAGCGGCACCGCTCAGTTATTAAGTGCAGTCGAAGGAGAGTACATGCTTGCCTGTTTCATTTGTTTTCACGTATTTTTGTTAATTTTTAATCGAAGTGTTTAAAATGAGTACCAACGAAGAAGATATTGGCGTTGACTATCTCATTTCACAGTTATACGTACACTTAACTATAACACTATTCGCCCACTGCAGCATCGTAGTAACGTTGTGGCGCCGCACGGTGCACTGTACGTGTGTACCGTGGTGTGTACGCATCGTGTCGACCGGCTCTGAGTTAATCGTTAAGTGTGAAATAATCCGACTGAGTAACGGTGTGGGGTGCAGGTATTGAAAACATGGGCCGGACAGGTTAGGTCTTTACTACATGAAATACGGAAGTATTAGTTCGAGTGTAATTAAACACACCAAAGTAAAATAATATAAAAATAAAATCGGGGCTGATAACTACAACCTTAAGACCGTTTAGATACTAGTTAAAGAAATGAACAATATTTGACCAAACAGGACTAAAAGTGATGAAATAATAAATTAATAGTTTTAAAATAAACACTAAAAACACGCTTTTGGGCTATGATACGATATTCACATACACACGGCTATGATACGATATTCCATCATGGAATGCCAGTGCCTATCTTCCGGCTTCATCATCAGACCTCGAAACCTAATCGTGGTCAAAGTTCATTCCAAGACTTTTCTAACAAGTCCAAACACAGCTATGATACGATGTTCCATCATGAAGTTCCAGTTCATATCTTCCGACTCCATCATCAGATCAGTTCGACAGTACCATATTATTGTATTGTCATTAGAAGTACATAAAGCTGCCAATTTCATGACGCTACGATCCTTGGAAGATGGTTAAATTAGTTACCTTAGATTCCATTACATAGTTACATACAGGTCGACCTAATAAAAGCGTGTTAAAAATAAACGGGTATATCTGTACACTCGATACGTAGATACATGGCAATGCTGCAAATGCATACTTTGCATTTGCAATATTTGAAGTAGAAAAAACTTACCAAAGGAAGTGGAAATAATAGCAAACACGAGATAAAATTAATGAATCCTATGTACCTACATATATACGGCCATGGCAGAAATCATTCTAGTTCGGTGTTTGTCAATCTGACAAGAAGAAGAAGACAAAAGGTGTTAATGATGTTTAAGGATTATTCCATGCTACAGTCGTAAGGATTGACCTTATGAGCCTAATCGCTATACCACTTGTGAAATAAGTCTATTTTATATATTTTCTATTTATCTGCAGCTTTAAAATAAAAAAATAATGTCTAAGTCGGCTAATAACATTACTTACTGGGAGCTGATATAAGCCCGTTTCCAATCACTGGATGAAAGAATTTGTATAAATCGTGTTTTCCCAATGCGTATGGTGACGATAGAAGGGTTTTTATATCGTCAGGATTGGCGCACACTAAAATAAAACAAATAGCGATAGAAAAATAATCGGAAATACTTAATTTAAAACTAATTAAAAAAGTAACACTCACAAAGATTTAAATTAGGTCCCATCCAAATCCTTACCGGCTGTTTGAACCCCTCGTATTTATTCATACACTTCATGAGAGTGTCAAATACATCTAGGTACATGTAAAAAACATAAGGGTGAAATCAAAATATATAAAAGAAACAGAAGGCTTAGGGTAAAAACATTACGGTTATCACATTACGGTTATCACATAAATGACGTAAAATAACAGACCTGATTTTCCGAAAAATGTTTGCGCACTTCCAATAAGAGGATAGACCGGAGGGCCTTGGAGATTTTTGATCTTTTCATTTACACTTTGTTGAAACTGCGTGAATTTGTAATATCGATAAAATATATAAATTATAATGGTAAAGAAGCCAAATATTGATAAGTTGTCGAGGAATATATCAAACAACAAACGCAAACTCAACATTTTCAAACGAAAGCAATTTTTTTTTTAAGAATCTTCTAATATGACTTCCTAATTTGCCGCATTTGTTTATCAAATTCAATGAAGTAATGGACGGGGGTTTATATATAGTAGTAATATTACAAAGGATGGAAGTGTAGAATGTGGCAAAAAATCTAATATAGTGAAGAAAACAGCATAAACATACTGACATCAAACTTTAATATACTTTTATTAATCTATATTTCAGAGGTATAGAATTTTCGCAAAAAAAACAAACAAATTTCACAAAAAGAAAATGTAAAATATCGAAAATTCTCTTAAATTTCCATATAATGCATATAAAACAACATTTTATTAGACCTACAATTTATATTTAATATTAATTAAAAGCTAACATTTTTGTACTTCCAATATTTGACCAATTAGAATCGTTTAATAAAGAAACTCAACTATCAGCATAAAAGTAACTAACTCTGTAACGCTGCTTCAGGAAAGGTTGAAAGGCAGCATTTAGTACCTCAGAATATGTTGTTAACATTGGCATCTTCATTCCTATTTATTGATTGAAGCATTAGGAGATGAAAGTAAGTATACCCATCAATCAGCTCTTTTTGAGAAAGTTCACTGAAAAAATGATTTTTTGAGAAGTTTTCGAGTAATGTATTTTGTTTGGTGACTACAGATAGGCAATATACCTGACCAATATGAAAGTAGGCTTCATTTGTTGTATTTCATCTCATCTGCAGAGAAATTTTTGTGATTTTTTCAGATACGTATTTTTTAAATTTCAAGAAATTTCGCATAAATTCGCATCTATATCGTAAAAACTAAATTTCCGTACCTCTAATTATTAATTACGATTATGTATGATACATACTTTTACTGGGTCTTACGGTTGCTAATGTCCATTTAATAACATGATGATTTACAGACATATATACATACATTAGCATTATTACATACATTATATTACATACATTAGCAATTAAATACCACTTGTAAATTGTTTTCAAAATTTGAGAAACATTATTCAATACTCTGTTTTCTTTGCGATGAATGTTTTGTATTAAAAATCTCCGCTCCTGTGGCGGAAAACTTTAGATTATAATAGTGTAAATAAATGTTATCGATTTATAACAAGCTTTCGTTCTTATGTAAGATTTTCATTGTTCTATAATTTTATTTGCTATGTTAGTTTTACGACATTGGTCGATATTATATTTAACTCTTTTCCGCGGAACATAAGTCATAATAATAAGCTAACCTGTGAAATTTAATAAGAACTGTGGAGAGCCAAATAGGAAATTCTACGGATTTTATATATTTCGTATATAACACTAAAATTAGGCAAAAAACGTTTGATTTTCACATTCTTGAATTAGGTTATTAAGCTGGATGACAAAAAAATGTGGTTTTTTATCCACTTTGAAGGGGGAAACCGGCGGTAATTCGACTGTACAGTATAAAAAATGTGGCCATAGTAATTTTTGTGCGATTTATATTGTTTTAAGTTACATGTTGTTTCGCAGCGTGAGTTTTTAGTTACCGGTATTCATGAATGGGGTGAATCAGAAATCGGCAACTTTTGATTTAAAAAAATGAGAAAAAAACAAACATAATATATGTCTTTTTATAAAAAAAATATTTTATTTTATTTTTCTTAAAAAAGTATAAAAAGCGTTACGCACGATGCGCCATTTAGCGGTACGTAAAATATCTCTAATATAATAATAATAAAACGCTTTATTCGTACGAAAAGGCGAGCTTATTGCCTGCAGGCAATATTTTAGAGCTAACTTTTACTATTATAACAATATTGTTTGCGAGTAGATGCTACATAACTTAAAGGGACAAATACAAAAAAAAATGGAATAGAAAGAAATATACATATATTTAACTCTTTGTGGGCACAGAATGTGCCACACCAAAATAATCTCTAACACCTATAAGGACGCTAAGGTTTAAAAAGGAGGAGAATGGGACGGGAAAGGGAATTTATGTGGACGATTTCAAATGTCCTTTTAGTCTGGTTTTAAAACTTGTTATGCTTGGCGCTTTACTGTCATTTTTCGGCACAGCATTCCAAAGACGGGTTCCATTCATGGTGAAAGGGAACGAGAAGAAGTCAGTGCTGTGACTAGGGATAGAGCTAATAAAAATATTGCTAATAATATCATTTATTAGCAATAATTTACATACCGCCAGATGGCGCAGCGCGTTTAACGCGTCTGAAACGTTTTTTTCAATAGATTAAGATATACAACAATAAAAAAAAACTAAAAAAAACATTTTTTTTATCAAAACTTGCTTATTAATTGCTCGTAACTGATTCACCTCCTTTAAGGATGCCGGTAAATAAAAACTCAAGCTGTAGATCGAGAGTAGCTTTGCCTGAAATCTCAGTTGTTCGGTTAGGAATACTATGCAGCTTATCTGCATCGAAGGACTATGAAAACCAATAAGAGTAAAGTATGCATTGCCCCTGGAAATAATATGTTAAAAAAGTTATCAAAAAATGTGCAGTAAGTCTTGATAGTCACCCTGTCGTAAAGTATACGAAATAAAGATTGATCTCTTTGTAGAGATTAGGAAATGATATAACGACACTACCGGTAAACCTTGTATTTAGGTAACAGTTTTTTTGGCCACCCAATAAATACTGGTGAAGGAAACATTATTGAAAATTGCGTCGCGTTTCTTTTGTCCCTGGCAGGACAATAATGTACCTTTAGCAATCGAAAGATTATCGACGTGGGTAATATACACAACTACTCTAGTGAATCAATCAATCATTTTTTTTCAAATACAATAAAATATAAACAACTTACATCTACTTAACTGGGCCTGTACGTTGACTTACTGGTAGAAAAATGTATGTATTGATGGATAAAAATTTGATAGTATTATTCTGTCTAATATCAGTAAGGATCCGACCACATATTACGTAATCACGTTTTTGGTATTTTCGACATCCCCCTACACCATCTCAACAGACTTAATCAGCGGCCTGACCTACCCCCCCCCCCCCCCCCCCTACCCCCATAGATTACGTAATCAACCATATTTGTGGAAAATGTGAAAAACATCAACCCAGCGTTTCTAAAGTGTTTGAAGACTGTAAGTCAAAAAAACCTTTTAGAATGCTTTTAAAAATGTACTATATTAATTCTAGTAATTAAAAAAAACAAACTCTTTTGTTTATTTTACAGGTCCCAATCTTCAGACCGCAGTGGTCTGAAGATTGGAATAAAAGAATATTAATGAATGCGTTCAAAAATGCACATTTAATATGATGGCCCCTAATCGGTAAACGTTAAATATGTAATAATTAACCCCTGGGAGGCCAAAAACGCCAATCGGTGGTTAAGGCTTTCGATTCTGTCAATCATGATATCCTTCTACATAAACTTGAGCTGTACGGATTTAGAGGCAGAACTCTCGATTTAATAAAGTCATATCTTAAAGATAGGTCTCAAATTGTGGAGATAAAGAAAATTAAATCACTCCCAAAACCTATAACATGTGGAGTACCTCAAGGTTCTATTCTGGGTCCGCTATTATTTATTATTTTTATAAATGATGTGGGTGATTCAATGCCCTTAAATTGTAATACATTACTATACGCAGATGACACTAGTTTTGTATTCCAAGGTACAACTAGCGATGAAGTAGGACATAATGCCAACAAATGTCTCTCTGTAGCTAGTAACTGGTTTAAAACGAACCAATTATTATTAAATCCCACCAAAACCGTAGCCATGAATTTTGCATTAAAAAAAGTTAACAATATCAATATCATCATGGACTCTAATAAAGTTGAGGTCGTTAACGCGGCCAAATTTTTAGGTATTACAATAGACCAGAAATTAAACTGGAGTCCACATATCGAGAGGCTATCGAAGGAACTGTGTTCTGCTATTTATGCCATACGAAAAATCAAATTTCTAGCCGGTGAACAAGCCGCAATGAGCACATACTATGCGTGCTTTCATTCGAAGATGGCTTATGGTATCCAATGCACCAGATAGCCATCGTATTTTTATACTGCAAAAGCAAGCTCTCAGGACGATATTTGGGTTAAAAAGAGACGACCACTGTGCTCCGATCTTTAAAAATAAAAATATATTAACATTTCAATCTGAATTTATATATCAGTGCATAATTTATGCGAAAGCAAATTTGAAAAACGAGGAAAAGCATTCGAGTCTGCATGAACATAACACTCGCAATAAAAATAATGTAGTAATCCCCAAAGTGCGGCTTTCTTTATACCAGAGATCATATTTATATTTGGGGTTTAAATTTTTCAACTCATTGCCAGCAGAAATTAAAATACTTCAAGAGGTTGCATTTAAGAAATGCATAAAAAGAAACTTAGCCATGCATGCTCTCTATAATTTTGATGAATTTGACAAGGCCGTCTTAGTTTTTTTTTAAATAATTAGCTTTTATCAAATTTGTTCTGTATTTTGTCAGCGTAGTTTTGATTTTATTGTAAAACTTGTTGTTTATTAACTGATTATTTTAAAATTTCTTGATTGACTATTTTTAAAACTTATTGATAGATTATTTAAAAATGTTGTTTACATTTTTTTTGTTATTTAAGCCTGTAAGATTGAATTTTTATAATTGATCCGATGGTGTCTTGCTTTTACATATAAAAAGTATATGTACACGTAATGAAATTGTAATAACTTCTAGAAAATGTAAAATGACGTATTCCACAGTATGTACTTTTTGGAAATAATAAAATATGACTATGACTCTGACTATGACTAATATTATTATTATACACTAGCAGCTTAAGGCTGATGTGTGTATGTACATGCACTTGTTTTTAAACTTGTGACTGTTTTGCACTAAGAAAAATGTCCAGTTTGTTTTTAAAGCTATTGACAGAGATAGCAAGCACTGTACACTTCCTCTGGCAACTCATTCCAAGCATCCACTACACGATTTGTCAAAAAATATTTCCTGGGGTTCGATGCTGCAATTGTTGTTATTTAGCTTCAACGAGTGTCCACGCAGTTGCTTATTGGTGTTCATGGTATACATGCTCTCGAGGTTGGGCACACTGTAATAACCGTGAAGCATTTTGTAGCTTTCTATTAAGTCTCCTCGCTGCCTACGTTCCTCTAATTTGTCAGGCGAAGTTCTTTCAGTCGTACTTCGTATGGTTTGTTCCTCAGCGATAGCACCAACTTTGTTACTCTTCTCTGAACTCTTTCCAGGCGCTCTATATCCTTCCTAAAGTAAGGATTCCATACCTGGTAGGAGTATTCGAGGAGCGGGCGAATGTAGGTTTTATAGAGCTTGAGGAAAAGTTTACTAGTGATAGTGGAAAAAGCTTTTCTTATTAAATTTGGAATTGAGTTTGCTGTCTTAACTATTTCGATTATGTGGGTTTCCTGTTTGAGGTCCCAGGAGATAGTGATGCCGAGGTCTTTCTGGGTCATAACTGGCTGTACTGTTGTCCCCTCAATCGTATATGCTAGCCGTGGATTTCGAAATACGGTTGCGGCGGTTAACAGTTTCGCGCGTAGCCATTTTGGAGGGTCTCCATTTATATTATATAAATATATGATATACATGGCTAAAAAGATTTATGATTAGGTAACGAGACAATTCATAAAAAAATATATACTTATTTGTTAGTAAAATATATACAAAATCGACCAAAAATGTGCGGCGCCATTTTCGCACCTGTAGGCTGGCTACCGAAAGGTTAAAGAAATATTAAAAATTTCAACAAGATTGAGAAATAATAGGAAAAGTCAATAAATCATAGAAATAATTATCATCAAAATATAAGAGGAATAGTCAAAAACTATACTTAGATAATTGAGAAAAGATTTAAGTAGTGATTTAAATTCTAACTAAAATATGGGTTAACAGAACTTCCAATTTTGATTTGCCTAATTGATCTAAATATGTCATTAATTTCTTCTGAGTTTTTTATTTATTTACAATTAAATGTTGATTTTTTTTAAGGTAAAAGTTAATGTGCCCTTAATTTCATTGTACAGCCTTTATACTGGAAAAGCAAAAAACCTGTTGATTTGCCTAATTGATCTAAATATGTCATTAATTTCTTCTTAGTTTTTTTATTTATTTACAATTTAATGTTGAATTTTTAAAGGTAAAAGTTAAAAGTTATTGTGCCCTTAATTTTATTTTACAGCCCTTTTACTGGAAATGCAAAATAACCTGGGCAAAGGTAGTGCAATTGTTATAACATACGGGGTGTTATTAGAGCACGGGCTTTTTTTCTGTGGCGAATCAGTGCAACGTAGTAAGCAACTTTTGATAATTTTTTTTGGAAAAAACTGAAAAATAAACTTGTTTTTTTTTATTTTTTTTATTTGTTTATTTTAAAATATTATGAAAAGCTATGATCATGATGCGCTATCCAGCGGTTGGTAAAATGTCGCTGATATTGTTTATTTACGACTTATTACCTACCGCTAGATGGCGCAGCACGCTCAAACGCTTCTCAAACCTTTATTTAATAGTCAACTTCTTTAATCTTTCAAATTAAAAAAAAAAACAAAAAACATTTTTTTTCAAAAGAAATATTTTTTTTTTGTTTTTTCCAAAATTTTTTAACAAAAGTTGCTTACTACGTTGTACTGATTCACGCACAGAAAAAAAAATCCCGTGCTGTATTAACACCCCGTATACATTCTGACGCTGGTGTAGAACGCTAAACTCGGAAAACAATAAATTAGACGGATATGTATTTTTATGCTGATAACTTTTATTACAGATTTTTGAGATTCGATAAGGGGATCAAGTACAATGCGAATTGTCCCTCCCCGTGCAATTATCCCATAGGCAATGAGGTCGTGTACTAACGGAAATATACTGTTTTAAATAGAGATTAAGAAAGAACATTTAAAAGAACCTGTGTTCTATAGCGGAGCTGTGTATTGTCATATATAGTATGTAGCCTTTGCGATGTAGTAATGAAACAAATATTATAACTAACTTATAATTAAATTTAGTTTGAAGGTAAATTTAGTTAAAATGATATAGTATATATGAAATATTAAATGGTGTTTGATTCAATAACCTAAAAATAACATTTGACCAACTACCAGAAAACGGATTGAGTAGTGTGAAGGATTAGATTTTCATAAGCAAGTACAACAAACGAGGATGCGGGAAAACTCAAGCAAAAAAAATGAATTTGAAAATTACTAAGGTACGCAATTGGAATAATTTACTGATAGAGAGGAAGGAAGTTCTCTGGTTATCTGGAATTCGGTGTGCTTTCGGTAAGAAAAGGGGTGTCTGTTTCTGAAACTGGATTTCGGGAAGAAAACCCTATATATGGTAATGACCAACCAGAGCTGTCAACTACAACGGGCTAACCCGTCACCTCAGGAAGTTTCAACGATATTTGATCGTTCTGTTTCCCGTGAGGTGAGCGCAGAAAACGAAAAACAATACACTGTCTAGTTAATTTTGGGAGCTAATGTGCCCTTGCTGGATTGGCCACGAAGACCCATTTGTTCAGGGCCACACTCACGGGTCAACACTCATCCGGCGGCCTCCACGCATGTAGTGCGAGCCCGGGTAGGATTCTGGCCTTGGGGCTAGTTTCCCCTAGGAGTCAATATTCTGGCGCTCCTGGACGGTCTGCGCACCGTGCGGCGTAAGCCAATCGACTGTGCATTCTGACTAACAAATAGAAATGCCAACTACAACGGACGAACCCGTTACCTCAGGAAGTTTTAACGATTAGTCGTTCTATCCCCCGTGAGGTGAACGCAGAAGACTTCGACAAAAACAGTTCACCCTCAAGCTCCGCCACATGCCTCTAAGAGGCCAACACCTCAACTGCAAGATAACTAGGTGGGTTATCTAGCGGACTCACACTCACGCCCTTACTTCCAATTGTGACCAGATTACTCCGGTCTCTCGATTGGTTACGAGATCGAGGTCGCTTGCGCGGTCCTCTCCCTTACGAAGCGGTGAGACGGTGTGCACCGAGTCTATCGCGGACCACGGCATCCTTTGCCCGGCTGTTCACCCAGGATCGTGTAGCCGATGGTCGTTTCAAGAGCAGTCGCCGTAAGGTCCGCAACCACCCCGCTCTATAGGAAACAGTACTGCTTCCAGACTTCCCCGACTGTTTGGGAAATGCAACTTTTACATGTGTGTTACATTTCAGCATTGAAATTTGATGCACAAAGTTGGCGTTCGTAACGGATTTGTTTAAGCAGCCTTATAAATAAAATTCAAGTTTGCAGGGGCGAGATCTACGGTCAATTCGTCGTGTTTAAGCACGGTCGTCAGTGCGAGACGTGTTTATTTACGGCGAAATGTGTATCAGTGTCGTATGGCAATGTATGAGTGCTTAGCCATGCCGCCGGGCGCTTTCACGGTGGACAATTATAGTGTCACCTTGAAGTTGTTTACAAAATATATGTACCTAACGCGTCGTATGGCGGAATAACTGTGCAGTGGATCAGTGGTCACGTTTCCTTCTACGGCGCAGCTAACACGCCGCGGCGGACGTTGAAAAAAACGTGCCGTGGACAAGAAGCCTTAGACTTTTGAAGTGTCCATGGACAAGCTTCCATAGTATTCCATACCCCGCTTTCAGTCAAGCTTTCAGTCAAGTTCTTCAAACTTTTGAATATAAAAATATTTTTTTTTTCAAAAATGCTTATCTAAAGTTGCATTTTTTTTCAAATTGCCCGCGGCGATATTGGGGGGCTCTACCCGCCCCCAAAGTGACTCGACTTTTAATGACTCGACTCGACTAAAAGTGTTCCGTCAGCAATAAAATTTGAAAACCACTGGATTACACCATTAATATAATATCCGATTTAGGATTACTTACAATATGCCCATACTTATAATATCTCAGATATAAGAGACTAAAAAAATAAAACATAGACTAAGGCTGCCTTGAAATAAAGGTTTATTTTTAAACTACGGTTTTTACTAGCATGTCAAATAAGGTAGTTAATAAATAATAAAAATGAATTGCACCCACATATACATATTATATAAAAAGGACAAAAAGACATTGCCGCCACAATAAGGCATTGTGGACACAAAGGAGATTACAAATATTATAGTTAGAAGTTACTTTGAAGGCTATTCATGAAATACATGAGGAAAATATTACTTTGTTCATTCACTTATTTTTCTATTGTACATAAAGGTAACACATAAGATTATATGTGAAGCCCCTATTCAAACGACTACACATGCGTGATAATCTATTATATTGAAGTCTTAGAACGTATGCTTATTGCTGAATTTATTCTTATTGTTGTCATGTATTTTTAAAATAAACAAATAAGGATTTCTTTCTGCTTCGTGGAAAATGCTCGTTCACCTGCGGGCTGTTTTATATTGACGAGATTTTTAATGACCTAATTCACAGGAAACCACATAAATGATTGACTCTCACGAACAGCATTTATAAAATTTTATCACATTTTATTTTCCTTAATGATTCATTTACAAATATATTAATAATTTTGCGAGACAAATATTGTTTAATTTAATAAGAGTACAATTATTCCGTTACTGTTTTTATTTATTTATTTTATTTATTTAGTAGTAACACATCTAGTAAAAAGTTAATGTCATATTTGATTAAGATGTTAGCAAGAAATTGATGCGACATTATTTTTATGATTGACACAGTCGCCTAACTAGGCCTAGGCCTGTTCTAAGGCAGACTTTTAATGATGATATAAAGTGTGCACTGTCAACTTAATCTATAGTTAGTACTTATTTTTAAAACTACAGATATTTACGCATATACAAATATGGATAGATACTTATATACATCTATAGATAAAATATATATCCATATATGCACATATACACATACATATATTTATACGAAAAAAATAATAAAACCAAAATAAATAAAATAAAAACTAAAATAATGTACATATTATATAAATCAATTACATATTGATATGACGCTCACATACCTATAATAGTCATTTAAAATTATCATGGAAAAACTAAATACTAAGTACTAAATACTATCATTCAAAATACAACAGTCAACATATTCCCTAAACCGTCCCTACCCACCTCCAACAACCAATCAGTTAGAGATTTTTTAAAAGTGGATGTGTTCTCACTACTTTTAATTGCGTCGGGAAGATTGTTATACATTCTAGGGCCAATGAACGTGAAATGGCGCTGGCCAAATGTTGTGTAAGATCTTGGCACCATCATATCACCAGTTCTTGTTGCTCTCGTCTTTCCAACTCGTTGATTATAAGGTGTCATTTTATTTTTAGTATATATTAGGGCCATGCGAACATAAAGCTGTCTTACATCCAAAACCTCGGACTGGATGTAAAGAGTGTCTGACGGAAATCGATACGGTTTACGTGCGATTATTTTTAAAATACATTTTTGCGCTACTTCTAGAGGGTGTAGAGTGGACCTTGTACAACCGCCCCATCCTATAATACCATAGCATAGTATTGACTGACACAATGCATAGTAGGTGTTTTTCAGTGTTCTCGGGTCCACAATGTCTCTTATTTCCCTGAATATACATGCGAGTTTGCGCACCTTCATCGCCAGCTTATCAATATGTGGTTGCCAACGCATCTTATTGTCGATCGTTATACCCAGGTATTGTACCTGTTGTGCTCTTTCTAGAGTAGTGCAGTTGCAATGCTGAGTATTTCTGTCGCAGTCATGAATGGTCAGTCTATGGTTTAAATGTGGTTGGCCTTTACTATTGTTGCTGAACGTAAGGTACTTAGTTTTATGTATGTTCAGGCTAAGTAGAGAATTGTCTAACCATTCATGTACTTCATTAATACCCTCATTGGCTACGGAGAATGTTTCATTCCAGTTATAGCCCTCAAAAATAACGACCGTATCATCGGCGAAGGAAATTGTTTTGCCGACTAGATTGGAGAGTTTGTTGATGTAAATAAGAAATAAAATGGGCCCGAGAACAGTGCCTTGAGGGACACCATACTGGAGGTATTCTGGCTTACTGTGTGTATTGTTAACGGTAATAATTTGTTTCCTATTTGTCAAATAGCTTGTAAACCAGTCCAGAGTGATACCCCTAAATCCCACATTCCCTAACCTCTGAAGCAGTTTGTCGTGTGAAACCGTATCGAATGCCTTCGCTAGATCTAGGAAAATAGCTAAACATTTTTTCCTCTTATCCACATTATCATAAATTACACTTGTTACCTCTGCAATAGCATCAGTAGTGCCCATACCCTCTCTAAATCCAAATTGATTTTTTGATAGAATATTGTTTTCTTGCAGGTATTTCGAAAGACGCTTTTTAACCACTTTCTCTATGATTTTAGATAGAGTGTTTAGTAGGGATATGGGTCTATAGTTGTCAATGTTTAATTTATCGCCGTTTTTGTAAATAGGGATGACTTTTGCACATTTAAGTATGTCGGGGAAAATGCCTGATTTAAAACTAGAATTCACAATATGAGAAATGGGACAACTTAGTTCTCTTTTTGAAAGCTTGAATATTCTTGAATTAAGATTGTCAATACCAGGAGCCGAGTCTAATTTTAGGGATCCTATTGTTTGCATAATTTCATATGGCGTTGTTGGAGTCAGGAAAAGAGACACAGGAAAATCTATCGACGGAGGCAAATGTCTCGTGAGAGTAATTCTTTTTTGTATTTTTTGCGCTAAGTTGTGCCCAACATTTGTGAAATGTTTATTTATATAATCTGCAAGTCTCTGCGGTGCGGTATCCCTACTGATTGTTTCATTTCCATCGATTAATTGGTCAATTGTATGTTAGGCGGGTATTCTATTAGCAATCTCGTTAATAATTTTCCATGTTTTTTTTGGATCTCCGTTAACTTTCTCTAATTCGTTTTTGTAGTATCTAACTTTGGTATTATGGATTAATTTATTGCACAAGTTGCGATATTGCTTGGACCGATTTTTCAAATCGAGGTTATCAGGGTTACGTCGAGATGCCGAGTGAAGTTTATCTCTTCTATGTATGCAGAAGATAAGCCCTTTCGTAATCCATGGTTTGTATATTTTTTCTTTATGTCTTAGTTTAATAAGTTTAACCGTACAATTAGTATTTATCACCTTTTGGATTTGCTGTAATAGTGATTCGGTGGCCGTATTAACATCCTTTTCCTTGTAGACAATCGACCAGTCTATGTCAGATATTTCTTTCTGTATTTTCTTATAGTCATATGTTTGTTTTGTAATATTTTCAGTATCTTTTTTTTTTGGATAGTCAGCATTATAGTTCATTTTTAATAAAAGAACGTGATGGTCAGTGATTGTAGTTTGATACACTAAGGAGATTGTCGGATTGGGCGATCTACACATGATATGGTCTATACATGTTTTTGAGTTATTGGCTTCTCGGGTCGGTGTGTCAACTAGACAGTGGAGCCCATGTAGCGAAAGGAGCTCTAGATATTCGTTAGCCTGATTGCTTTTGTTCCCATGTATGTCTATGTTTAAGTCCCCTGTTAGGATTAAATTTTTGATGCTGGAATTCTGTGTTAGTAAGCGATCTAGGCTCTTTAGGAAATTGTTAATATTAAGAACAGAAGTACTTCTGTAAATAGCTATTATGCAAGTTCTTTTGTTTAATGTAATATGTAAGCAATTTGCTCCAAATAAATTAATCTCATTGACAATTATGTCTGTGAATTTAGCACTTACATAAATACCCACTCCATCATTTTGAAGGTGGTTGTTTTTAGTATGAAAGAAACCTTTCCCTGGTATACCTATATGAGAAAAATGTTTTCCTATCCAAGCTTCCGTTAAAATCAGAATGTCGAATTCAATTTTTAAATCATACATCATAACGAGCAGTTGGTCCAAATTCTTCTGCAAACTTCTGATGTTAAGGCATAGCATCCTTAGGGCTGAGCCTCCTGTTAATACTCGTCTGCAAGTATCGACATTCGATGACACATGAGACTCGTGCTGAGTGACATCAATGACATTCGCTACATTATCATCCAGCATTTAAAATAACAAGGGTATGTGCTAATTACTAAATCTATGCTCAGAAAATGACTGGAAGAGAAGAATGAAGGAGAGACTGGGTGGCGAAGCTTGTTGTACTTTGAATGATATATGAGGTGATCGATGTATGCTATTTCTGTGTAGAAGAATATTAAACAATGAAATTGTGAGAGTACGACTATTTTCGTTAAATAATAATAAAACATTAAACTAGTTAGTAAATAATCAGAAAAATATAAATCCTTAGTGAAAATAGTTAAAAAAATTAAGAGCATTAAGAGGAATATTTCCCATAGATAACATATATAAGAATTAAAAAGATATTGAAATAAAATATAACCTAATATTTGGATTAGTAAGAGAGCAATTATTGTTCTTATAAATGCAGATCTAAAAAAACATTTTCATTATTAATTAGAACAGGTTTTGTGATATCGCTTTTTCGAATGAATACCCTGCCATTGCTTATCCACACATATTTAAATTTATGTTCTCGAGCGAATGATTTTGAGCGACCTAACAAATACTTCGTGCGTTGCGTTAGGTGCTCTGAGACATATACAGGTGAAATATTACCGGAGATTCTTAAATCTTTCGTATTCAATTTTTTGCTAACATCTTTACAGAGTCTATTGTGGTCTTTAATGGCCTTGAGTAGAATATTCCGCTTCGCTTCCTGGTTAAATTTGACAATGATGGCCCTGGGTTTTGTATCCGATTTTCTGTAGGTAGTCCGAAAAATATCACAAATATCGTCCGGTTTAATGTCGGATTTCACTTGGGACCCAATGTTTTCCATAAGAAGCTGTAGGTTTTCGTATTCATCGGGAATTCCTCGAATTTCTAGGTCACATTTCCTCTGTTGCTGTTCGTAATTGTCCGTTTTGTATTGAACAAGTGATATCTTTTCTATCAATTCCTTGTTGGTTTTCTGCAGTATAGGTATTACGGTATTCTGCTTCTCTAGAGCGTCAAGTCTTTCAGTTAATTTATCAAAACGATTAGCAAGGAAATCGGTCGTTTTGATTATTTCTTCATTTTCTTTCCTAAATGATTCCATATTTTTGTATATAATGCTCATTTTGTCATCTATGTACGTAATTATTGATGATTTGAAGACAGTTAGATGTTTTTCGATTAGTGAAGTTAGTTCATCTAAATCAAGTAAGTTCGATCCTGGGCTTAGTGACGCCTTCTTTGAGCTTGTTGGGGTAGGAGTTAGTGCTGGTGAATGTACAGAGTTATCTAGACCAGCATTTTTTGTATGCCGTGGATCTTGGGACGTGCATTGTTGACATTGCCACTGGGCTATATTCTTTTCAGTGAGTTTATTGAAGTTCATCTTTAACATACTGGCACATTTTAAATGAAAATGTTCCCTGCAGTGTGCGCAGGATAATTTATCTTTACTTAGTAAGGGCTTGTCACATTTTCCGCACTCCATTATAAGATGAGTATAAAAATTGAGCAGTTACGATCAAACAACTATTTTACGATCAATTTTTGCTTATGTCGTTATCGTACGATAATCTTAAGAAAACGGATTGTCCCGTCCCTATGTTGGCGAAGTCGGTTAAAGTTAGGTGGTAATGTGACGATCTCTACGAGTCGCGTCCGCCGAACGTTTCCGATCCGACCCGACCAGCGAAATTGACAGCCGAAATTTCAAAAGCCGAAATATTCAAACAGCAATAACTCACGAATTCGCAGACAAAGATGCACAAAAACGTAACCATGCGAACGCCGTTTCACGCTTTCATTGGTAGTCGTAACAGTTTAACAAAATGTAAATGTCTTCATTATTAGGCTTGGCTTCAATAGTTTGAAGAGCAATTAAAAATGGATTTTTTAATGAGCTGAAGAATTGTATGACAAATAAAATGTGTAATATTCAGTAACACTCTTAATAATGAGTGTTAATTTTTTCCTCTTTATCTCACAGAATGTTAAAAAAGGGGTTTACTCGGTTTTTTTAAAATATAACTTTGACTACCCTATGTAACCGTAAACTATCGCCGTTGTTTAATAATATAAACAACAACAAAAATAGATTTACTGCCAGAAGTTTGCAGTCGTCGAAGTTTATGGGTGCAGTTTCAAATTATCATTGTGGTGTCCAAAGAAAAATTTACTTTCCTCGCATGATCCGGGAGGCCATTTAAATAAGAAGTACTCGGAGCGTCAATAGAGACGACGACAGTGTCAAAATCTCTATTACGTGAAACCATGTTCTTAAAATGTTCTCAGCGCCCATCTCCGGGCGCAAGGACGCAAAACAATATACAGTGACTGCACGGCGGATTATCAAAATTCGCGCCTGATAACTTCCCCTCCCTCCCCTGGGAGGGGGGAGGGGTCCCTCGCTCCTGATTTAATCTGTATATTAAACAGCGATAGTTTACCGCCTACCCGCAGAAAACCGACGTTTAACAATTGACAGGACTTGAGTTTACTCTAAGCAGCGGCGGTTGCCACATCGCCGAAACGTTGGATGCTTCAAACTTCACGAGGTAAAGCTGTTTACCTTTTAGGACTACCTTCTTCTATTGTGGAAACATTGACAAGTTACAACATAAGATGCAGGTAGATTGGATTCTTAATCCCTAAAAAAATAAGATTAGGTACTTACACGTTTAATTTTTATATTTCATTATATTTTTCTTTTGTTCGTTAGGCGGTATACATCATATAAGAAATTAGATCTGTGGTAAACATAAGTGAATTATTTTATTTCCATCCCATAGCAATATTCCAAACAAATTTGTAGAAACACACTTCATATATATTATTTTCTGACATGTGGTCGAAATAAATCATTTATATATCTATATATATCTACTAATGTATACTTATATAAATATTACTATTATATATTTATTTCATTTATATAGTAGACTAAATCGCAGGTATCCTCTTCTCCACGCTCACACTATAATCACCATCAATGCTAAGAGTAATTCCATAGTTTAATTTAATATCCTCCATTTTCAAGTCGCACTTTACAATGAAGTTTCTAAGTATTGTCGTCAGGATGTACTTAGTGGCTAAATTTGAGTAGCGCATCCCTGAAATGGAAATGATAATATTAGAGTAATTTTATAAATCATTATTATTTCTAGCTGTCCTCAAAAATAAGGAAGTTGTCAATTTGACACGTTGTTTTTTTGGTATGGTATTTAAAATTTCCGTCAAAGATGAACCGATTTGGTTCCTTTTTAAAATGGGTGTACTATAAAGTTGGTTTCATATATTTGGGTCGAAGAGCTGATGAAGATTTTCGTAATTAGAGAACGGAACTTCTTAACGGACAACAGAATATCAGCCGCAATCAGTGCAATAGTTTAGTAAATATGTTAAATAAAAAATTAAAGACGATTTCAGAAAACAACAATCACTAAAGAGGCAAAAATAAATTTTAAACAAAAACTAAAAACCGAATATAAAAATAACAAGTAGGTACTACAAAATCAGTAATAATTTAATTTATTTAGGTATTCTACCATGCTTCTAGCATAGGTACTAAGTTATTTTAGCTACCTTAATTTGTATGTAATGTATGTATTTGTGAGTGTCTTCTTGTAAGTGTTTTATTTGTGAGTGTCTTATCTCTTTAACCATTTATGCAGTAAAAGGGAAATTAAATGCAGTAAAAGGGAAAAGACACTTGAGACGATAAATTTACTTATTTTGATATGAATTCATAATTGTTGATAATATGACCAATAAACATGACCTAACGATTTTTCATCACCTACATCTCTTCTCTAGAACTTAATCATATATCTGTCATCGTTAAGGCAGCGTTAGTTAGAAACGTTTTCGTTCGACCGTTTTTTCTCCGACTTACTTTGCAAATCCGACTACCACGAAAAAGTCTTTTCATTTTTCGGATTAATATATAGCCGTATGACACTCACAAATAACGTGGCTTTCTATTGGTAAAAGAATTTTCAAAATCGGTTCAGTAGATCCAGAGATTACTTCCTACTACCTCACAAACTTTACCTCTTTATAATATTAGTATAGATAACAGTCTGTTATGAATGGGGTTATATTCTAGTAGCCGATATGATAGCTAATATTCGGTAGTCAAAATGGCACCCGAAGCGGAGGAAGTTATACGGAAGAGATCCCACTAACCTATGCAATTCCTTGGGCCAGCACTGAAGGGAATATATGCATAAGGATGTCTGCCAGCACATTTTTCAGCGGTGAATCTTTCAGGGTCGAATTTGTTGAAATCTTCTCCCCATACCTCCGGGTTGCTATGTACACCTTTTATGCTTATCATAACGCCTGTGCCGGCTGGTACTGTACAGCTGCCTGGTAAATAAAATATCAATAATAAAACCGGCCAAATGCGAGTTTAATTTACGCGCAGAGGATTCCATACCGAATAAGAAATTGGTTCTTGCTATAAATCATTTTAGACACTGACTAGAAAAAGAGCCTTAGTAGTCCATTAGTATAGATATTTTTACAAAAAAACGACCATATTGACCCCAAATACTAACCACTTTTTTTTTGTTGGTATTTTGACTTTTGAACTAAGTGCGGATGAGAAATTTGTGCATCTATTCCAAAGTTCGACGGCGGCGACCTACACTCTGAGAGGTAGCGAAGTGTCACCAATATTTAGGGTTACATTTAGTACACTTTGATACGGATCCCTTAAAACGCCTTTTTTTCTTATTTTTTTTATTTATTTATTCAAGAAAACCTATTAGTAATTTTTAAACACAATAATGTGCGTCAGTCCTAACTAGGCAGCGCTTGTTCCAAGGAAGACACCAATTTTATATGATAGGAATATTAAATGTAATTTTATGTAAAATATGTTTCTAATCTAGTGGTTTCATGAGCTAAAATCAAAATGGTTACGAGATTGTTATAGTAAATAAAAAAAGAAGCCCCCCTACCGCCCGCGCGTCAACCTCATAAAGAGTCAACCTCGTCTCGGAAGGAGGGGGGGGGGGGGGGGGGAGGTCAAAATGGATATTTCCGTCTTCATCTCAAAAAATAAAATGCGCGTTCACAATAGTTTCCCTAGCCGTTGGTTGGCCGGAAAGTAATAACAACAAAAATCATTAATGAATAAAAGCTACAGTAAATATTTATAAAATAAATCCAAATATAAAATATTACTTAATAGAAATAAATATCTGAATTACCGTACGATATACCTTTGCTCTTTATGTTTATTTCTGTAACACGTATAGCACGCAAGATATCTTGAATCTGACAAAAATATATTTGTCGAAAAAATATTTATAAATAATATTAAATCTCTCGTCTCATCGCCCGGATGCACGTTTCAAATTACACATAATATGTATAAAATAAAATAGACATTACTTAATATTACTAAGTGATTCATGTTTCCTTACTT